>MU105938.1:96185-230874 GCA_012274485.2 Sinapis alba | reverse complement strand
GCCTATTAGAACGAGGCCGATATGTATTATAGGCTGCAGCATATTCCAAGCACTCAGAAAATGAAAGAGAAGAAGCACGAGTAGCCTGAAAGACCACATTATCAGACTTTAAAACATGTTTAACCATCTTCTGCCTTTCATTTTGTGCCACCATATTAAAAACTTCTTCAATGTTTGGAATAGGTTTGAGCATGAGAATTTATGATAGCGTATAAAAAGTATCCTATATACTATTTAACTGGTCTTGTATATTTATACTCTTCAACATTTATTGGGATACTATCTATTTGAAAAGATACATAAAATAATATATTTATATTTTAATTTTATTTATATATTATATAAAATATTCTATGTATTTTTTAGTTATTATTAATTAAATTGAAAACAATATTGTGTTTTAAATTTAATAAATGAATATTTAAATTGATTTAAGTGATTTATGATTATTTTTTCATTTTAATAATTAATTATTAATAATATAACATTAATATATCTAAATTGATGTTGTCATAGTTTTATGGTTGTTTATCTAATAAATATAGCATTAATTGTTTTTCAATTAATTAATTAGTTTTTTAAAATTTTTATTTAATACTAATTAGAATTATAATTCATGCATCCATAAAAATGTATTTTTAATGGATCAAAATTTATGATAATGTATAAAAACATATATATATATATATTATTTAATTGATGCTACATATTTTACACTCTTAAAAATTTATCATATTGAATTTACATTAGGCTATTAATATTTATATGAAAAGTTACATAAAATAGTATATATATATATTAATTTTCATTTTATTTATATATTATATAAAATATTTTTGTTATCTTTATTCTTTAGTTATTACTAATTAAATCTGGAACAATTTTGTGTGTTTAAATTTTATTAAATGGATATTTAAGTCGATTTTAAAAAATTATGTTTTTGTCATTTTTATAAATTAATTACTAATAATATAACATTAATGAATCTAAATCAATTTTGTCATAGTTTTATGGTTGTTAACCTAATAAATATAGCATTAATTATTTTTCCAAGTTAATTAATTAGTTATTTTAAGTTTATATTTTAATATTAATTGAAATATACTCCTTATATCCACACACATATTTAGAACTAGTTTTGTGTCCGCCTTACGCGCGGATTACATATTATAAATTTATTTATTTATAACTTTTAAAAATAATAATAAAATTTGCATTGATAGAGAAAATATTGATTGTTTTTGTATGATATGCCTAAAGTAAATAAGTTTGAATAAATATTTTCAGCTAAGTTACTCAATTTTCAACCGTAAAAAATAATTCAGCTTATTTACTCCAAAAAAAATAATTGTAGAATAATACTTTCTCTATTTAAACAATAGAAAAGTTTACTTCTTGTTTTATTTTTATTCTTCCCCTTTTCTATATTTCTTTTTCCACCTCTTTAGTCCAATTTTTATCATTTAGAGTCATTGTGTTAAGTTGACTTTATGTGACAGTAAAATCACTCTCGTTTTGATTTTCTTCACTTCCTAACTTGTTACACACTCATAAGACACGGTTATTACTAATTACTATAAGGACAAATAGTTAATTAGTTATTGATCAAGTTATGAGACCTCATCGTCATCTTCTTCTTCTTCTTTGGAAGAAATCAATGGGACTTTGCAGTTGTCATAGTTGGATTCAGTGGAAGGTTAAGTGTGAATGGGAGAGATCAATAGCAGTCACATAAGATTTTAACTCCATATAAACTGATCTTATCTCATAACATTAAAGTATATATATTATGTATCATGATTGTTGATGCCAAAAAGAAAACATATAGCTATACAATGAAAAAAAAACTTTTTAAAATCATATATATTTCGTTCTAAATGAAATGTGATAATCTTAGTTTAAAATATGCTTTTGTGGAGTGCAATCTTCAACCATTCTTGCAGATGCACAAGAATAACCTTTGCTGAACGGTCATTTTAGCATGTGAATAGAGAAAGAGAATTGGAGAAGGTGTGTATTAGTGATTGACAACGCAAGAGAATACCATATATTCACATGATCAGGAGATCTTATAAATATGACGATTAACAACCAGAAAAAGAAAAGGAGATGTGATTACATGTATACCCTTGGAGAAGACGTAAAACCTAAGATATGGTATATATGTAATGGAGCAAATTTACCTTCTCAATTTGTGCATGAGCTTTTGCAGATTTGCCATATATATTTTTATCGTGAAGCAAGCTAAGCCTTTATAACATTTGATGCCGTAATCTGTGTTAAGTACCTCTTCCTGATATGGATTTTTTGTTATTTTATTAATTTTTCTGAAATGGTTATGTCAACTATATCTTGAACGTCTTTAGATGAATAAACTTGAACAATTATATATGTATTTTCTGTTTTACTTCAGTTATCTACTGAAATTGTGCCTTCTTTTTGCAGCTGAAGATTTTTGCTGTTGTAGAGGTCTAAATGATTCCAATTTTAGTTGAACTTATTTATTTGTGTAAAATTTTGAAGGAATAATTTTAAATGGTTCAGATTAGTATAAAATCCCATGAAGTTGTTACCACAATGCTAATGCATCTTGAGAAGATTTACTGATTTTCTAAAGCTTTCACGGATGTAAGGAATTCTCCTCCCTTAGAATCATCATACAAAACTCTCCATTTTTTCACTTCCCAATGATATAAACTAACTTTGTGTTTGACGGCATATGCATACATTTGTGTTTTCCTTTCATCTCAAAAGAGCATTTACCCATGAAAGAGTTTTCGATCAGCTTCACCAAAGGGTTGTTACATATGAAAAGTGGGGCACTGTTAGAAGAAGTATGCAGTTTTTCTGGACTATCTAAATCTGGTCACTCTTGTAACTTTTGCTATTATCCATTTTCTTTATGTTTTTGTCATTTTTTCCCTTCCATTGAACATCTTTCCTTAAACCTTGCCCAAAAATAGTAAACATGAATAAATATGCGGAAAGCCATGTACTTCCTCAGTGTACATTATTCATGTTAAATAATATGTTTTGCAAGTGATAGTTGTCACCTTGTTGCAGAGAAGGTACTCTCTTGAGTAGTAGATAGCAAAGCTATTATCTTGAATTGGAAGCTGCGGCTAAGTCAGCAATGTTTCAGATCATCTACCCACATGAAAATGCATTGCCGGCTAGCTGTAGCTCGACGACCAGTGATGATCTTTAGAAGCAATACCCCAAACGCAAAATCACATCAATCTTCTCATCAACAATCCCATGCATAAACTCAAAGCTATATATCTGGAAAAAGAACAAAGGTTACAATTCACAACAGCCAAAAAGATCAAAACCAGAAATATTGTATTTATTTCCTTACTTGTACAATATGCGTTTTTAGTGACAGAGAAAGCTTTTCAAGGACCTCCCATGTAAATATGCATTTTTAGTGACAGGGAAAGCTTTTCCCATTGAGTATCATGAATTCTTTCTGAAGAGATGTATTAGCCATGTCAGATAACAGACCACTCATGTTGACATAAAAAGAAGAGAAGTAGCACATCAGAATAAGCATCAAAGTGTTAAAAACACTAAAGTTAAACTCATTTCTAATAATGTCAAGCTAGAGAACTCATTACTGAGTTGCATCAATAAACCAATAACAGCTAACTGAGTTTCAACTGTGACTTAACAATACATCACAATTCTCAAAGAACTCATACACATGCTACTTATCACTTATATGTATCTGTGATTTAAACCACACTGATTAAACCAAACCAGCTAACGATTCCTCTCCCTTACCTAAATTGCAAACCTTCTCTCGTTGATTCTCTTCTCGTTTCTGATCAACATAACTGTTTTCTCTCCCCAAAAAACTATAGGTAAGTAAACAAACTCGTTAACACATGATGCATCCACAAGGGGTTACTAGGATGTCGTGCAGGTTTCTGCTGCAAATTCAGCTTAAATAAGAAGATGTTTGACTCTTCTGGCCATTCAAGGGTCTATCTTGGCTCGATCCTACCCCGAGTACTAAAATCAAAAGTTATTGATCAAAGACCTATGATCTTCCCAAAGTTCAATTTCATTTTTTTGTTCCCCTCAAAACATTTAGATTTACATGACGAAGGCTGATAGAGAATCACATAAGTGAAATGCACCAGAGATGACATGATAACATCGTAGATTCAGGTAAGAGCATAAAGGAAAAGAAAACCTGTGAAATTCATGGGAGAATCTGCTTGAGATATTGTTCGATTGCATCCATTAGGAAAACCTGAGACGAAAATCGTTCAAATTAGCCAGCCAAAACTAACGGATCACAAATATTTATAAGCAAAAAGGAAGACAAAATAAAGAATTAGAAATGCGTAGGTTTTGGAATTTTCTTCGCCATAAGTCTATCTCTTTATATCTATCTATATATATAAAGAAGGGATTTCTCTCACAAGGAAGTGCCACGTCATCAATTGAGTAAACCTCAGCGTGACACCTGTCTTTTTCATTTGGAGTTCCATTGCTCTCATTTCGTGTTTGCTTGCTGGGCCTGAACAATTAATTTTATTGATTTCATTTTGTTCATTAAGTTAATGGGCTTCAAAATGTTTGTCTTCTTCCCATAAACATCATCCTCACAAATGCTACTCCAATCAAAAGTTTATTCTTAGTATAATGATTAGCTCATCTATCATTCTTGCTGATATGAAGTTGTACGTTGTTCGTCCACTGTCGAGGTATGTCTGCCCACAGGTATGGCTGCTCAAGTTTTGGGAGGCTAGAAAATCAAACGCAGTGGAGAGCTCATGGGTGCAGATATACTCCTCATGGATGCTAATGTGATTTCGTTCTTTAAAGTCATGTTCATCTTTGTTTATGAACACACGGAGGTATTTAGATTCATAGTCATTAAAATTTTACTTCCTATATTATAATTTTCCACTTTGAGAGATGGTTTTGAATCAGGTTGTTTATTTTTTTTTTTTTTTGTTGTAAATCGTTTTCAGCGACACTCATACCAGCCACCGTCATGTAAACGGGCTTGCCACCTTGGTGAGTTCTATATACTCTTTGAGAGGCTTTAATGTCACTAGATGTAATCAAAATTTCAGACCCTCCTCTATTGATACGGTTCGTTGATTCAACACGTTTCAATGTGTTAACCAAAATGGTTATCCCAATTCCTCAAGAACACTTCAGGTCCCGTAATTACAATGAACTGTTATCCAACAGTAATACCCATCTTGTAATTCACTTACTATTTGTTTCTCCCATGTTCACCATTGTAACCTTTAAGCTTTTTGATTGTTAATTCTTTCCAGACATTGTCGGTCAGATCACTGCTATCAAGAGTAGTATCAGTGACCCTTCACAAGTAAAAGACTGTGTGATGGCGACCATTCAAATCAATAAGTAACTATCTACTTCATATTTAGCTCAGCACCATTTTCAAAATTGTTAACAACTTTTTAAAACAATACGTGTTGAGAATTCCTAACACTGTTCTTCCCGTGACAGTGATGTGTTCGTGTCGTTAAGTATGTTTGACACACAAGCTGTGTCATTTCATATCCACCTGGACCACTTCAAGAGTGATCCAAGAGTTGTTGTAACAACATCTATAGATCCAAAAATTGTAGGAGGTAATCTGTCATATTATACCTATGCTGGAAGATGCTTCTTGGAACACTCACAAAATCATTAATTTGCAGGCCGTCTCTTTTTGAATGCCACGTTTAGGGACACAAATCTACTTTGACAAGGAGACTAATGCAGGAGAGGATTACTTTTATAAGTATGTATTTGTTAGTTCTTATGTCTTTATGTCCCATGTACGTATAAAATATATTCTACCGCGGTTCTTATGTAGTATGAAAATACTGAAGTACTATGCTGGTTTTAACAGGGCAGCAACGATGATAATGACGATGATATTCCTGGGAATGTATCATTGGCTACTAAGGTGGACATTGATGTTAAAGATCGTGAGGAGGCATCAACTATAGGAACTACTTCAACTGGTGTCGAGACCAATAAGTCTCCTGTGACAGAAACTTCCAAGGTTGCCAAGAGGGCACGTGTTGTATAAGTTTAAGCTATGAAAAATTCAAGAGCATATATGCTAAACACAGTAATTCACCATATGTATTTAGAAAACTATACATTGAAGATGTTCATGAGATGGATCTCATTCTTCTTATACAATATTTAGATAAGGTCAGAATATTCAATTTCTAGAATAAGAATAATCAAATATTTCCTCTAGGGATATACAAAATCCTTGGGCTTTAATATAATTTGATCTCGATATCTCCCCTCATTTCCGAACGTAATGCTTCGCAGGTTAAAGGAATTTGTTCTAAACACATATAATATCAAAATGTCCAAGCCTCACAACATAATGGCTTTGATTGGTAATCATCGTCTAATCGTGAAAACGCGAAAAATAGTTAAGCTGCGGAAAAAAAATAATTAAGCTATAGAAAAAAATAAAAATTAATGTAATGATGGAGTACATATTAAATGGATCAAAATATTTGATATGGTATTCTTTTGTTATAAGAAAAAATAAATATTAATAATTAAACTAATTATTACAAAATGTGAAAATAACTAAAATATTAAAACTATTTTAATTCTTATTAAAAATATTTAGTTTATCTTTCAATATGTTTTAATAATAGATTGAAATTTTATAATATAATATAATAATTGTAGTATAACTTTATTTACAACATAACTATTTATCATTAAAAATTATTGTTATTTACTTAAAATTTTTAAATGTTATTAACATATAATTTAATAATATGAGAGTGTTGATTTTGTAAAAAAAATCGCAAAAATTTACTAAACTCAGTTTTCACTTAGTGAAAACTCTCTTTATATTTTTGTTAGAAAAAAATACAAATCTGCATTTTCGCGTTTTTTTCCATTACACAATTTTTGTTGATTGGTAAAATAGTTGAGGAATCGCGTTTGAAACATAATTACGCCATTCCGCAACATTACCAATCAGACCCAATGCTGGACTTGTACCTTAACAAATGCAAAAATAAACCCATGTCTGAGATTCAGGAGCTATCTCGAACCGATGGATGTAACACAATGGTATCGACCCCAATTCTCGGATTGACAGCACAAAACCACAGAAATACAGGAAACTGAAACTCCAGACACTGACAGTCTCACCAGAAGGTTCATACGCTGATGACATCTACCTATACAGCATAATCATGTTATGCAGAGGTGAGGGAGATATCGGCCAAAAGTACTTAGACATGCTTAGGTTGAGAGAAACCACAACAAAAGTGGACAAATGCTGGAGGAGAATCTTCATGGTATTATCGTTACAAGAGTTACTGTTTATGTTTACATGACTACTTATAGAGAAATAAAAAGTACTATTACATGTCACCGTAACAATATTGAACGAAGATGTCAGTCATGCTTCTACTTTAAACAGATTAAGAACTGTTTTTATGATATAGCTTGAGTTTTATTGGCAATAAAGAACTGATGTAATTTTAATTTCAAAAAAAAAAATTAAAAATAATTAGGGAATTTTAATACTAAAATAGTTAACAATTTAGTATTAAATATTCTAAGATACATAATCGTTATCTAAAAACATATTTAACGATATAAACACAAATTTTCTTTCAATAATTTAAAATAGTATATATATATTAAAAGAGAAGCATTTGTCATTAATGCGTTCACACTATATTCGCCACATGGCATACTTATATCAATTTCAATTTTAGTATGTTGACGTGTCGACCTCACAATCATTAAACAATCAATGCGTTCACATACTATTTTTTTTTAACTCTACCGCAAACTATTTAATTTGTTCACACCAATTTTTTAATCAGTTCATTTCTAGTTCCTACATTTTAACATTTGTATTACTAAACTGAAATTCCTTTCGTATAACTACTGAATAATATCATTTTGAAAGAAAGAAATTACAAAATCATTAGGTTCTAATTGGTGACCATTAAAAAGTAATGGAAATGAGTACGAAAAGAATGATTAGGAACAAAATAAAAAGAATGAAAAAGAATAATTATTACTTTTGTTCCATATCAATTTTGATAAGGAATGTTTTTGTTATATAATTCCTTAAAATTTAAGGAATGACAAGGAACCATACACAGCAAATGTTCTTTGTAAATGGTGTAATTTTTAAGAAATGAATAAGAATTGACTATTCCCCTTAATTCCTTGTATCACTATTAAGACCCTAAGAATCGCATCAACTAAAATGTTGGAATAAGAATGTTTTCAGAAATTGAAAATTTTGTATCTTGCTCGACTTAGCCATGATTGAGACTTCAGTACACTAAGGAAATAAAAATTATGATTGGTTATGAAACTAAAGAAACTGAGATAAAAAAAACACCACACACAAAGTCGGATCCATAGTTTAGAAAAATATTTCTTTTCTTAACAGAGTTTTCTTATCAGACAAAGAATTAGATATATAATCAGATTGCTAGAAAAAATCAGAAATCATAAAAGTTTTACAAGAAAAGCAAATTCGTGAAATTGAATGAAAAACAGAATTCAGTTGCTGAGTGAAGAGATTACATTATTTTCCATGCAACTCTAACACTTTTCACTCGATTGTATCGTGTTTTATTATAGTTACCAAGAATTCTTTTATAAGAAAATGCACGTTACTGGTTATAGAATATGTCAATTTTGCAACATGCCCAGCAATATTGGCACGGTACGCAACCATTTTTGTTGGTATTCATAAAGTACCGTCCAATAATTATGTATGTTAAATAAGCCCAGAAAATTTATTTTACATACATTTTATTTTACTTTATATTAGTAGAAGAACGTAAATCTGAGTGGAATATCTCGATCCGAAGAATCGAACCGAACTAGATTTGAAAGTAATACTAAACACAAACTAAAACTATTTAATATCCAGATAACAATACTCGAGTTTGGGATACCAAAAATATCTAAACCACAATTATATACATAAATATGTTAATTATTTTAAATTTATATCTTTAGATATTCAAAAATACGAAAGTATTAAAAATTATCAACATAATCACAAGTAAATATCTAAAAATAACAGGAAAATATTCAAAATACTGAAAATATTTATCTATTCTCCATCCAAATATTTAAATTGAACTATTTTAACACAATATACACCAAAAATTAGGGCTAATCTAGTATTCCTCCAAACAAATTCTACATAAAACGTCAAATCAGCTCATCTCCAAACTGCATGTATTGGGTTGTCTTGAACAAGTAACCATGAAAAATATATTTAAAATTTTATTAAAAAAACTCCATCAAAGTCATTCCAACCCTAAAACATAATAGACAACAACTAATCCCCCAAATATGTATACAAAAATAAAAATAAAAACAAAATAACCGAACACTGACTATAGATACAACCATAATAAGTAAACCACATATAATCCCTCTTCCAATCACACTATCTACCTCAAACGTATTTTGAGAAAAATAAATCGTTCTCATATATTCCGATTCCACTCACTAACTTGACCTAAAAACAAAAAGTTCAAATAACAATTAAATAAAACCAAAATAATAAATGAATCGCATCCCGCCGTAGGACGGACCGATTACTAGTACAATATAAAACAAACGAACAATTAAAAGTGAAAGATTATAATGTTAAATAACTTATTTATCAGTTAGGTAACTAAATGTTCAAGAAAGGAAATGGAAGAGACGTAAATAATTAAAGAGGAATATAGACTGAGAAAAAGGAAGCTATTTTCTGAGGATGAGGGAGACGAAATGGATGATTTGTAAGGCTTGGTTATGGGTTTTTGGAAACAAAAACCCAAAACAATTATAAATGGGCTCAGATGTGTGACTAATATGTATTACTAAAGTTTTAATTTTCTTGGAAAACAGGGATGACATGTTTTAATGAAGCTGAGTTGTCACTTTAATTGGTTCTGAATATTTTTGTTGAGGTGGATATGTTTAGAGTACTTTAAACTAGTTTCTTTTATATAGTAGTAATTATTTAAAAATTAAAAATTTGACTTTCATATTGATTTTATTATATTATTTAGTGTATAGAAAATATGTTTCATATAATTTTAAATGTGGTTTTCAATATAATTTTACTAAATATTATCAAAATATATTGAACTATTAAAAAAGAAATAATTTTATTTTAAATATAAAACAAACAATCCAGTGTTTGGTTTGTACTTATATAAAATATATATATGTAAACTATTATCTTATTATTTTATAGATTTTGTGTCATATTTTGAACCATCCCAACTTGGGACCAATTTTTTTATTAATTTATTGTGTTTATTAATTTATTGAGTATTAATTTTTAGAATTTATACTGTACATATAAATACACCTGATAATGTGTTATTTGATTATATATTTGCTCATACACTGGGCTATTTTCGATGTTATTTTTTCCGGGTATTTATGTTTGTTGTTTCATGGTTTTGTAATTAATTAATTGTTCAAATATTTACAAAATTTGGTTCAATTTAACTTCTGTCATTTTGGTTTTTAAAATAGTTTGAGTAACAAAGTTAAGAACCTACTAATATGATTTTTTTTAAAAAAAATTGGATCCAATTTAATTCAGTTCTGATTTTGAGTAATTTTGAATAACTCAATAAAAATAGATAATTTGGATTTTTGGATTAAATATTTAGTAATTCATGTTGTTCGGCTAAAACCATCAAATAAAAATAATTCAAATAATGGTTTTTAATCGTGTTTTAAGGATATTTTGTTATTTAAACTAAATAATGTATAGTTAATATTTAAAAATATATAAGCTATATTTTAGATATTCTGATATCTATTTTGTTTTAGTTACCATTTTGGTTTAGTTTCAATTTTTTGGTTCTGAATATATATGAACATTTTGGCAATTTGTAATTTTTTTGTTTGGTCTGATTTAAGGTCATCGATTAAATTTCAAGCCCACACCATGACAAATGAATTTCAGCTATCACCTATATACATGGACCACTTAGGTATGTGGCGGAAAGTGCGGCATTCCAAGGCACAATAATATTAGAATTTTTTTTTTTTTTTTTACAAACAAACATTTAGATTTAACTATCTTTAATTAAATTTAATTTCTACATTTTTAAAATTACTTATTGAAATTCATTACATGTCACACTGCTAGAAAAATTGAGAGCGTATGCATTTAGCTCGGAAACTGTAATAAACTCAATTTTCTTTACACCACCATATTTCGTTGTACTTGTGAAGCAGCTAGCTCCAGACTCGCCCATACCAGCGATTGGTCAAGTCAACATCTCTCTGTTTGCAAGTTCCAAAAAATATAAACTTAAATCATCATGAATAGGCGACCTGAAAATTTTAATGTAGTTAGTATCAGAATATTTATACAGGCAAATGTTATAAACAGAGAGGGTAGAGAGATGATTTCGACCTCCAACAAACTTGGACTAATTTTTTATATTTTTTTGTAAAAGTTAACATTTTAATCGTTTGTATGTTTTTAGTTTTGTTTTAATTATAATCTTGATGATAATAATAGAATAAAATTTTCTACGGTTTTGGTGCTAGACTTATGAATGGATACAGAGAAAAGTAGTTCACGAACCAAGATTTTTTTAAGAATAAATTTTGACAGTACAGAAAGAAAGTTAATATGATGCCGCAAATGTAACATTAACATTTTTTTTAAGAATTCTAGTAAGAAAAATTTATTTGTTATAATATTTTGAAAATAAATAAATTATATGTACCTTAGCTACAAAAAAATATTTCTTTATTTAAGAAATATTTTTTTAATGCAACATAAAAAAAAATCTTAAGCTATGTCAAGTGACTTGTGCAATGGCCATGTTGCTGGAAACTAATCC
The DNA here is from genome assembly GCA_012274485.2 of Sinapis alba. Lineage (NCBI taxonomy): Eukaryota > Viridiplantae > Streptophyta > Magnoliopsida > Brassicales > Brassicaceae > Sinapis > Sinapis alba. The sequence continues at coordinate 219,001 of MU105938.1, read as the reverse complement.
TCCCTTGTTACTATTTGTCTATCATACTTGTTTATGGAAGCTAGACGATGTCCATAGTTTCTTTGATCTTATAATGGCAGAAGAGACGGAGCTGAGACCGGAAAGGAGATCATGATCTTCTGATCAGATTTCTTCGTTCTACTGACATTGTGATGAACTGTGTGCTATGGTGAAGTTGCTTGCTTGTAATTGCACTCTCTTGCTCCTCTCCATATACCTGCAGAGAAGCAATGTTCTTAACTTTTAACATTAGATGAAGCTGTTCAAGCCCAATTCTAAGATCATCAGTTGGAGTTGTAGAAGATTTTGGTTTTTCAACTCCTGAAGGCACCAACTAAGGAATATAAAGGTTTTCTACTTTACATGCATAACCAGGATGCTGCAAAGCACAAAAGCATACAATTAGCGAGAATTACCTTGCTCGCACCCCATATCCATGAAACATTAGCAGCCTGACAAAGAAAATAAAATGCATTAGTTAATCAGTAAGAAGATCCATGAAACATATATACCATGATTCAACAGCCGAAAAGTAAACATACCAAAAGAGCATGACACAACTTCTGTTCTTCTTCTTTATTTCTTGAATTTGTTATTCTTTTTCAAGTCCAAAGTGTAATGGGATCCATGAGATACTGAGAGCCAATTCTGCTTTCTACGTAAATGTAGTGGAATGTACCAAAGAGTAGTGAAGGGAGACTGACCTGCAGAGAGTACTCGGGCACATAATGCAAACCGCAATCGCTACTGAGACCGCAGAGCCGATCTGTGTCTGTGTGATTTAAGTGCCTGAAGCCTAACCTAAAGGGATGGTGAATGCAACGAAAAAGCCATTTAGATATGAAGAGAGTAAATGTGAAAGTTACATAACTAATACAATCAAATATGTTGTTACGCATGTTGTTACGTAACTAAGAAAACCCACTAACCTTCTATCTAAATCTATCATCATCATGGATCTGCCTTGACGATACTTCCCCTGAATATTGTCCTGCTTGCATGAACCTTGCATGATTCATATCTGATGTGCTTCTTGCATCAGTTTTTAAAACATTGACCAAACCCTAGCCCAGTTCATTTTTGTTTTCACTTTTTAAATTAGAATATAAATATATGATTAGAAGATTATTCAGAAATTACCTTGAGATTTCTTGTTTGTGTTGAAGCGAAAGAGTGCAGATTTCCTCTCAAGGCTGTTGGTCTCATGAGGCTATTGATGTCAGGTAGATTTCATCATCACTTTCTTTCTTCTGATCAGAATTCTACTTTCTACTGACACTGTGATGAACTGCCTTCTCAAGTGAAGCTTCTTGCTTGCAACTGCAGTCACCTGCTCTCCATATAGCTGCAGAGAAGTAATGGCACTATTAAAAATCATATAACTGCACTGGCTTTCTCCTCTCCATATAAAACATTAGTCGACCAATGCTCGAAAAATCATTCTCCACAAATTGCAGTTATAAATCTTGACGTTAACCAACATGCATATATGGATTTTCTGAGATTGTATTATACCTTGGACGTGCAGTAGAAATTTGATGCCTCAAAAAAAAAATCATTTCCGATCAGGTGTGAGTGTTGATCCAATAGAACAATGCTTATAAGGACATTTCTCTGTTCATAACAAAAAGTATCAAACTGCATCCATAAGAGATCAAGAAACTTGACACTGACCAAAGATATTCAGAAAACATACCTCCAATGGCACTGCTCGAGTTCTCAGCCTCATCGAACCATCAACCCACGTCGGATCTAAATTGAGACGTTGTAATCAGAAATATTTTTGGGGGTGTACATTTAGAGGCTGACCTAAATCAAAACACAGAACTAATGTAAAGGCAAATACTTTAAAAAAACAATAGACCCAATTATGTGTGACCAAAGTGAAATGATCATGTTAAAGAACAATGAGCATGGGCCGTAAACAACAGAAAATATATTAGAAAGAATCCACAGACATCGCTAAACCAGAAGAAAAACTGTAAAAAGAGACTAAACCGGTAGCAAAGGAGAGCTTCAAAATCAACCAAACTAAGAAGATTTTGTTTGGAAATACAAACATAAAAGCTTTAGTGGTGAAACCAAACCGTAATATCAGTATATCCGAAACTTTAACCCTCAAAACCATTCTAAATCTAACAGAAAAATCGATTTGGGAAAAGCTTTTGTACTTTCAAAGCGGAGACACATCAACATCCAGTTTAAGAATCTAGTCCAATATCTCAAAATCCCTATAAGAAGATATTGGATCCTCAAAGAATATTGGCCCATCCGAGCCCAGAGAAGGGTCAATACCGACATGAATTGGTTAAACCAAAACATAAAGAAGATAGAGACGGTCTTCAAAACACTGGATATTCGTCGGTGACTATGATTATCCTCTTAACAACTATAATAGGAGGGATAAAGAGAAGGAAAGGGGGGGGGAGGTCTAGGCCTCTTCACGTCAAATCTATACTCAATTACTCTCTTGTTCGCTTGTATTCTTATAATTCTTGTTCATCACAGTTGTATAAATCATCAATATACAGTTTTTACAAATTAGTTCTTACCAAAATCATCAATATACAGTTTTTACAAATTACTTCATCAATATGTTAGTATAAACTCTAACCCTATTCGCTGAGTGGATTTTGAGATTCGTCATATACATTGATCTCGATGGATTTGCTATAGTGCATTACCATGTGGTGGATATAAAGTGTATCTGTAAAATCTAGTTTATGTGTTTGGTTTTCTCTTACCTTTTAAGAGCACTCACTCTGTCGCTCCAGGAGGACAGAAACACTAACAGACACCTCATAGTTGCTTTCATGTTATAAAATCCACAAGTTTGAACTTTGAGATTACAGAACAGAGTATTTACCAGCCTCTGATCCTCCAGAAAGTGGCAAAGTCTTAAGTAATAATGGTCTTCAAGATCACGTTTGAGTTCGACTTTAGCTGTCTTCACAGATTTTTTCGTTGGCCCTTCAACTAATAAGTAAAGCTTGCATTCCTCCAGATCTCAGGACCCAAATTTTCTTTGTGGGTGACCATTCAGAGAGGATTTTTTGGGAAACCATTCATTTCCAGTTCTGCGTCATAGTGATTCAGGCATAGCATAAGCTTGAATATTTGCCAGGTTATGTGAGCAAGAGTAGGCTGGTGTTGTGAGATATTATCACCACCACTTGCCTTTTTACTACATCGCTCTCATCATCTGAGTCATACTTTTCTTTCTCACACCCAATGTTCCTTGGCTTTTGATTTATTTTCTGCTTTCCTTCCTACCGTTCCTGTCCAGAAAACGCAATTCACATAGTCTTTATAAGTGATTGGGAGCATCATAATTGCAACTACCAACTCAAGATCATTAACATTTAGACTCTTAGCTGCAATCAACATATTGCAAGATATGATTCAGTCTGATCCTGACCACCGTGAAGAGATAGACAAGGGTAACTCCATTCAAGCAAGACATCATATTTTTCTGTGACTGAACAAAACAAAATTTACTAATAACTCTTTCTTGCATTTATCCCGCTTATGTGAACCATTCTTCCTCTTCCTCTCCTTACTCCGATCATGATATTTCCGTCTAACCTTCAAATTATCTTCATGCTATTTTACCAACAAAGCTTTGTTCCTATAATTAGATTTATCAACATCCATATTAACTTTAGTTCGATCACCACAAATCCAGATACAAAACCACTTAACTTTCACGGAATTCAATGAAAAATTAACAAAATTCAGCCGCCGTAAGATCTTCAATGATTGCAAAAGATCTAAACAAGACAATGACCGATTGAGCTGCCCGGTTCATAATCATTATATTGAGCATATAATCACAGATTAATCAGAAAAGTATGCAAGCAACGTTGGAAGTTTACACAGATAATAGGAAGAAAAGACGAAGCTACAAAAGTGATTATTGTAATTAACATATCATTTTGTTCAATATCTAAATCTATATTTAAACCAGAAACTTCGTGCATTTCAAAATGACGCAATTTCGATCCATGCTGAGCCCATAGTTTTTTTGTTTATTTGTTTGGACCTAAACCCATATGATATGATAAAAAAATTGCCACTATTTTAAAAAATATTTTTCCATAAGGAAAAATCCTAAATGAGGTATTATGAGTGAAATCTATTTGGTAATATTTACAAATTATATTTAGTCAATACCAACTTTTATCACCAATACATTTTCATTTTATTAATTGTTGTAGTCAAACATTTCCAAGATCTTATAAAACAATTTCCTTATAAATTTTATTGATATAAAGATCTTCTCAAATCTCAAATTCCAGAAACTAAATTTTAAAAGATATTTTCTAAGAACTTGTAAAATATATTTGGTAATAATATTTACAAAATTTACCATACATTTAGTTAGCAATTACCAAATTCATTATTTTTTTTTTTTAAATGACTCGCTACTAGTAACGTAATAATGGCTGAGATGCCCCTTTTATTTAAGAAAAGATAACTATCGAAAAGATACTTTTTTAATTGGTAACCGTTCAACTCTTTAATACTCATTGTAACAGTAACTCTTAATCACAAATTTCAAACACAACAAAACAGAGACCATGAAAGAATTCTTGATTCTTTCTCTGCCTGAAGAAATTCAAGCATTAGTGGTGGAACGTGTCGTCGCAGACTCCTTTCGAAGATCTCTATAGACTGAGAGTGACATGCAAGTCTATGAAGGCTTTAACAGAACGTTCCAGAGTGTATGCATCTTTTGATGTGTTTAAATTCTCTTGATATGTACATATGCCTCACTTGTTGCAAACTTAATACGCTAAAGGAAACCTGAGTACACTTTACATCAAGGGTGTATAGTTTTTCATCACGTTCTTTTACACATATGCTATGACACAAAATATATTTTGGGATGATGAGGAGTATTTCTTTGGTATCACAAGGAAGTCTGTTGATATGATAGGCAGGGTGGTTAGTATTAGCCTTCTTTTCAGAGTGAGGAATAATTCCACCATCACCATTCTTCTTTTGATCTGAAGTAAGTCAATCAAAGAAAGATATAGTCAATACAAGGAGGAGAAAACCAAAAAAAAAGAAAAAACTACGATAAACCCAAAAGCCATAAAATATATGCAAACTACTTTCAAACAAAAAAAATAGTAAACAAATTGCTCTGGTACTCAGCCTTAGACTAATCAAAATCCAACACAAAAGACAAGTTGAAGAGCACCATCAAAGAAAAAGAGACAAGCTTGCAATTTTCTGCAGCAGCTACGGCACCAGATGAAGGAGAAAGAGGAAGTTCTGGTGGTGGTGCTCACGGTGAGAAATTGAAAGAAACCTAGAAAGACACAAGGAGACTATTGGAAGCAGAGGGTCAATGCATGAAGGAAGAAGACAATCAGCTGGAATACCCCTTAAAGTAAAAATAATATTTGATATATCAGGTAAAATTAATGTCTTTTTAATTTATTTTAATTTAAACTAGATGAAAAAATCAGTTATTTGATGTAAAACCAACACTCGTTTATTTGAGTTTAGACCCGACCAAATTACCGACCGACTCGACCTATTTGAATATATTCTATTTAAACAGATTAAAAATGAAAAATGAAAAAGTTTGTGAATCAAATCAAATTCAGATGATAATAGAGCAATGATTGTTTCAAATCAAGAACATCGATTCAAAATCCAGATTTCTCGGCATTGTCTCCCTTCTCTACTCAAACATGATATATTTATTAAAATCTTTGCTGCACTGGTTACCTTTGGCGGCGTTCACCGAGTTTGGTTCGGTTATAGTTTGGAATAATTCCAGAATTTTGCACGAACCCTACTTCATTACAATACGATTTTAATCATATAAACATTATTTCTCGGTAATATTGGGTGTAGTAGTTCTACTGATTTTACACAGTCACATTGAGTATAACCTTATGATACGGGATATAACAGGGTGTTTCTTGTTATAATAATGTAACACTTTCTAGAACTGTTATGTTTATTAAATAGTGAAGGTTTTAACTGAGCACTAGTGAGTAAGTTGTATAAAACAAGCGTAACAGAAAATAATTTAATTATTTATTAGTGTATTTTACAAACGAAAGGAGGACACTACCATATTTTACAAACAAAAGGAGGAAACTTGAAACTGAAATTAGTTCGGAATCACCAAAGCCTACTGTCCAGAAAAATTATCACTGGCTCAAAATCTCCATAAAAAAGACAAACCTCTTTGATCCAAAAGCAGCGGCTACATTGGGAGACTGGAGATAGAAATGTAAAAAAGCGTAAGACTGAGTTACTCATAAGACTTAGTGACTCAGACTGTATTTTCACTGTTTGAATATCACTGTTTTCTTGATGAAGGGAGAGAGCGTAGTGCTAAATATTATTATGGTGATCTTTCTCTTACATGTTTGCCTTTTTTCAGGCACGGGGACGCCAGAAGAGAAACAGGTCTTTCTCAGAGTGAATCTCCTTGACTGTATAAACCTCTTAAGTTTTATGGGCAGCTCTCAAGTGAGTCCTTCGCAAGTGTTACTTTTGTTCTTACGTAATATAAACATATTTTCTGAATGGATTTTGAGATCCACCATATCCAATGAGTCGATGGATATGCTAATGTGCATTACCGCACGGTGGATGTAAAATGTATCTAAAAAATCTAGTTTGATGCAGTTTATGTGTTTGATTTTCTCTTAGCTTTTGTCAGCACTCACTCTGTCACTGCAGGAAGACATGAACACTAAACAGACACCTCATGGTTTCTTTCCTTATAAGATTCATAAGTTTGAACTTTGAAATTATAGGACAGAGTATTTGCCAGCCTCTGATCCTCCAGGAAGTGGTAAAGTCTTAAGTAATTAATGGTCTTGAAGAACACGTTAGAGTTCAACTTTCGCTGCCTTCACAGATTTTTTCATTGGCCTTTCAATTAATAAGTAAAGCTTGCGTTCCCAGGTCTCAGGACCCAAAGTTTCTTTGTGTGTGATCTTTCAACATGCATTTTGTGGGCAGTCATTCATTCCCAATTCTCCTTATAGTGTTTCAGGCATAGCATCAGCTTGAATCTTTGCCACGTTATGTGAGCAAGAGTAGGCTGGTGTTGTGAGGTTTTATCACCACCACCTGCCTTTTTACTACATCACTCTCATCATCTGACTAAGACTTGTCTTCCTCACACCTAATACTCATTGGCTTGTGTTTAATATGTTGTTTTCCTCCCTTCCTTTCATGTCCTGCAAACGCGATGCAAATAGTCTTCATAAGTGATTTGGAGCATCATTGTTAGTTACCAACTCAAGATTTTTTCACGTCTAGACCCCTATATGCAATCAACATATATATTGCAAACATTGCTCTTAAAATAAAATATGCTTCGGTCTGATCCTGACCACCGTGAAGAGATAGAAAAGGGTAACTCCTTTTAGTAACGGCATCACATTTTTCCTGTGACTGACCAAGAACCAAAAAAATGACTCATAACTCCCTCTTGCGTCTATCTATTTTGTAATATTTCGAATTATATTTAGTCAATGCCAACTTTTGTCACCAATACATTTTGTTTTATTAAACTGTTGGAGTCAAAACTTTCCAAGGTTTTATAAAGATGTTTTCCTTATATATCTTATTTATATAAGGATCTTCTCAAATCTTAAATACAGAAACTAATTTTAAAAAGATAGTTTCTATAAACTTGTGAAATATACTTGGCAATAATATATACAAAATTTACCAAACATTTAGTCACTAATTACAAAATTATTATTCTTAAAACAAAATCTGACTCATCTAATAACGTAAGAATTGCGGAGATGTCCCTTACATTTAAGAGAGAAAAAGGACTATCGAAAAGACACTTTTTAAAATTGGTAACCAATCCACTCTTTAATATTCTTCTTAAGAGTAACGAAGAGTAGTTTCTAACCACAAACCTTCAAACACAAAGAAACAGAGATCATCAAAGAATTCTTGATTCTTTCTCTGCCTGAAGAAATTCAAGCGTTAGTGGTGGAACGTGTTGCCGCTAACTCCTTCGAAGATCTCTACAGACTTAGAGCGACATGCAAGTCAATGAAGGCATTAACAGAACGTCCTGGAGTCTATGCATCTTTTGATATTTTTAACTTCCCTTGGTACGTACATATGCCTCACTTGTTGTTACAATCTTGCTACACTAAAGGAAACCCGAGTACACTTTACATCAAGGATGTACAGTATTTTTTCACATTCGGCCTCCAAGAAGAAGGACTTGCTTTGATGAAGAGAGCAGCAGATGCAGGATTTGAGCGTGCTTTGTACACCTACGCTATGACACGAAAGATATTTTGGGATGATGAGGAGTATTTCTCTCGTTTCACAAGGAAATCTGTTGATATGATAGGCAGGGTGGTTAGATCTCTACGTCGTGGTAGGGGTATGTCTGACAACGTTGCATTTGTCACAAAGAGGGATGAGTTCATATCATCTGTCATCCCCTTGTTCTATAATTGCCAATGTACCCCTTGTTTGGACAGAGATTGGTTTCTTTGGCACATTGAGAACAGTAAGGGTAAAAATATGTGTAACCGCTGTTTTTGGATCAAAGAGGTTGGTCTTTTCTACCGGGATTTTGAGCCAGTGATAGGTTTTCCGGACAGTAGGCTTTGGTGATGCTGACCTAATTTCAGTTTCAAGTTTCCTCATTTTGTTTGTAAAATATGCTAGTCTCATCCTTCTGTTTCTATTTTGCTTGTTGTATGCAATTTACTTAGTAATGCTCAGTTACAACCTTCATTGTTTAACAAACATAACAGTCCTACAAAGTGTTACACTTACATAACAAGAAACACCATGTTATATACAATATTGCAAGACTACACTCAGTTCAACTGTGTAAACTCAGTAAATCTATTCACCCAATATTACTGAGAAATGTGTTATTGGTTAAAATCGTATTGTAATGAATTAGAATAGTTCATGCCAAATTCTGGAATTCTTCATAATTATAACTGAACCGAACTCGGTGAACGCCGAAGGGAATCGGTGAGACTGGATTCACCAGCAAATATTCTGATAAATCGATCGTGTTTGAGTGGAGAAGAGAGACAATGCTGAGAAATCAGAATTTTTAATCATTGTTCTTAACTCGAAACTGATATTACTTGAAGCTCATGTCAATTTGATTTGATTTTCAGTTTTTTCTTTTTAAGTTTTAACCCGTTTAAATCGAATATGTCAGAATAGCTTGGGTCAGTCAGTTTGGCAGGTCTAAAGTTAAATAAACGAGTGTTGGTTTTACATCAAATAACCGAATGGATTGGATTCCGAAGTTGGTTTAACAGTTTGGCCCAATTACTGGCTTACTTAGGTAATTTCTTCAAATTTTGATAGACAAAATTAATTTTTACCAGCCATTTCAAATTAAAATAGATCAAAAAGAAATTCATTTTACTCTGAAGATATATCAAATATCATTTTTAGTTTAAGGGCATTCCCGCTGATTGTCTTCTTCCTTCAGCCATTCACTATCATCTTCCAATAGTTTGCTTGTGTCTTTCTAGGTTTCTTCCAATTTATCCCCCTGAGAACCACCACCGGAACTCCCTCTTTCTCCTTCCCATAGTGCCATCACGGTCTTCTGTCTTAAGTTTTGATTAGTTTGAGGCTGTGTATCAGAGCATTTTGTTTACTTTTGTTTTTTAAAGTATTTTGATTTTGGATTTATCCTAGTTTTTTTTTCTCCTCTTTGTAATGATGTTATCTTGTTTTGATTGACTTACTTCAGATCAAAAGAAAAATGGTGATGCTGGAGTTGTTCCTGACTCTGAAAAGAAGGCTAATGCTTGTTAAGTTAGTTGAGCTTCCAACCTAAAACCAATTGATGATAAATGGATTGGCACATCTATCTTATATACTAGTTAATGTTCCATTCAAATTCTGATGTGGGAGACTTTGTCTCTGGTACGCCTCTTCGAGATGATGGCTCTCTGAGCGTCAATCTCAGAATATTCAGAGAAAGAACGATTGGCCAAACTTGGACTAGATCGATGTAGATCAGGTTGGACTGTATGGATCGGGATATGATACCATGTTAAGCTAGATGAGCTTCCAAACAAAATAAATTGGTTATAAATGGATTAGCTCATTTATTTTGTATACTAGTTAACGTCCATTCCAGTGGGAGAGTTTTGTCTGTAATAATGTTAAGGTGCAGTTTTTGAGTCCTGAGACTGGAGATGGAAATGTAAAAAAGTGTAAGACTGAGTGACTCTGACAATAACCTCCAGACTGAATATCACTGTTTTCTTGTTGAAGGGAGCTTAGTGCTAAAGATTATTATGGTGATCTTTCTCTTACAAGTTTTGCTGTTTTTTCAAGCACAGGGATGCCAGAAGAGAAGAGAAAATCTCCTTGATTATAAACCTCTTTAGTTTTGTGGGTAGTTCTCAAGTGAGTTCTTGGAAAGTGTTGATTTTGTTCTTACGTAACCCCATTTTTCTGGTTAATCAGTGCCTGACTGTTGCAAGTTTTATTATGCAATGAAGTCGTTAAACCATGTAGCTATGACATGGTAATTATCCACTTCTTAGTTTATTTGTTAAATCTTCTAGGTCATATAACTCACTTGACTTGGTAATCAAAAAAGGAAAAAACTCACTTGACTCGTATGATTTATCACCAACATTGTGTAAGTTTGGGTTGTGGATAACATATGAACTATATATGGGAAAGCCTACTCAAAAGTGATTTACTTATGCAGATATATTAAAGAATGTTTTATGTATGCTTTCAGGAAAGAAATTTTTGTTATCTATATTTGTCTCCAGAAAGAGGTAAGAATTACCCCGTAAAAATATTGGCTTGTATGCCTTTGGCTTTTTGTCACTTTTGAACTTTTGAAAGATGGGTAGATATAGAAAGCTGAGATGTTGTTGAAACTGAGGGAATGATTGACAGCTTAAAAGTTCATTTGCAGCATTTATTTAATGCAGAAAGGAAATTCTTGAATCTGGAATACTAGCTAATCCTGTTAAGCCTTACCATCTGTAGTCTGACTGAGTGAAATTTGTAGCAATTTCTGTTTAATACAGAACTCCAGAGAAGAAATATGTGTAACCTAGTAGCTTACCAAAAAAGTTTGCTCTTCCTTATTTCCCCCTCTCCAAATGTTTTTTTCTCTTCTCTGATATAAGGACTATTGATGTAGGTCAGTAGCCATCAGGGACAAGGTTCAGGATCAGGCAGCGGGGCTGAAGAGATTCTGCTGCTCGTGCCATGCAAGGTGGGCATACACAGCGACTTGTTGGTTCTGGAGAGTTTACTTGTTAAGGTTTCATTTCAAATCTTACCCCACTTTTTGATTTCTCACTTGCACAAGTTTCCATGGACCATAACGATGTTCTCCTTTTGTTTCAGGATAAGGATTCAAAGCATAAGAAAACTCAAAAGCATTGGTAAACTATTTCTCAAGGCTTTGTTATTATTTTCAGTTTCACAAGAAGCAAAAAAGCAGTTACGGAAAGCTAATCTTCTCCTGCTTCTTTGCAACTCGGAGATAGTTATTTTAACTTTTCTTTGGTTCTCTTAATCACTTTAAGAAGTTATAGTATGAAGACAAAGCATTTCTTGACCTTAACATGTTACTGTCAGTAACTTTAAGGCTTTCTTTTTCTATCTTGACCCTAACCAATGCAATACTAATGATATTTTGGGTCAAATACAAAGCTAAATAGGCTCTAAATAATAAATAAAAATAATGAAAAATTAAAATTAACCTTACAGTTACCCTAAGAACAAATATATATCTAGTTTTAAAAGTTAACTCTTTATTTTTCTTTTTATAAATAAAGAAAAAAGTATTTTAGATTTTATTTTATTATAGGTTTGAAATACTTTTGGGAATCCTATTAATATTTTTCTAGTAACAACCAAGAAAAAAATTGCCCTTAAAAACTAGAAAAATTTGTAGGCCCCATACGGATGTTTCTCATGTATGGGCTCAAGACCAGTCCAGCTTAGACCGGCTGTTGATATGATTTTTGGTTGTTTAATCTAAGTTTCGGTTAAACGATTATTAGTGTGAAAGTATGTTTTGTGGGAGTTCAAGAAGACGTTTTTATTGGTTTTTCGGAAGAGATTACAAGAGTTTTAGACTTAAAAGCGGAAAGAAAAGGCTAACTTTGGTTAGAACAATGACCGGAGCTGATAAACCCTAATTCTAGCCGCTTTAGTGTTGTGAGCTTGATTTTAGATGTCTTTCTATGTGCTCCTCTTCGTCTCTTTTTACTTGGCGCTAAAAAGGGGATCTCGGTTGTGATCTAGTTCAGCAAGGGCCGAAATGATTTGGGCCAAGATACCATGGGCCAAGATAGGATGGGTCGAATTGTCTTCCTTGCTTGACTCTGGGCCGGAAATCAGTATTTGTTAGGCCTTGACAGGGGAGTAGAACTCTTCTCCAACATTGTTGCCTTAGACCAGTTGTTGATGATTGACCCCTTTCTGACTGGGAGAAGAAAACTGTCAAAGAAACTGTGAGTAACTTCTGTGACTTGTTTCCCATCTGAAATCTTACCAAATCTGTTTTCTTATTCTTTTCCATTTTGAGAATCACACAATGAACTCCTTTGAGGTATTTGTTGGACTTGTTCCAATGAGGCGAGCAACCCTTTTTTGGAAAGCTACTTGAGATCTTTGAATTTGGTATGAATTGCATATTACTGTGGCAATATACAGCAAACACATAGAGATCTGTTAGCTTCCAAATCAGTTCCATTGACTAATTTTTCTACTGTATAGATCTGAAGCAGCATAGATTTTTGGATTGTTTGACCCAAAGGTTACGGCTTTGTGAGTCTTCTATCTTTTGATCCAAAGGTTACGGCTTTTTGAGTCTTCTATCTTTTGATCCAAATGATTTGTTAGGCTTAGGATTCTAAATGCTGGTGGTTTTGCTGAAACCTCTCTCTGGTCATCTTTGCTACTTTTTGAGTATTATAATCATAGGAGTAGTCATTTTTCATCAGGTTAACCTATACAATTTTAGTTTATAGTCAGGATCAATGAATGACTTAGTGCTCTGTTATTGATTTGTATAGAGGATTTAAGTGACTTTGATTGGCATAGCGAATATGCTCCTTATTATCCAATCAAGATATATAATACCATTTAGAAGATACATATTCTCTTCAAATGTTCTTTCTTCCATACTTTCATGAGAAATTCGAACACTGACTATAGATACAACCATAATAAGCAAACCACATATAATCCCTCTTCCAATCACACTATCTACCTCAAACGTATTTTGAGAAAAATAAATCGTTCACATATATTCCAATTCCACTCACTAACTTGACCCACAAACAAAAAGTTCAAATAACAATTAAATAAAACCAAAATAATAAATGAATCGCATCCCGCCGTAGGACGGACCGATTACTTGTATAATATAAAACAAACGAACAATTAAAAGTGAAAGATTATAATGTTAAATAACTTATTTATCAGTTAGGTAACTAAATGTTCAAGAAAGGAAATGGAAGAGACATAAATAATTAAAGAGGAGTATGGACGGAGAAAAAAGAAGCAATTTTCTGAGGATGAGGGAGACAAAATGGATGATTTTTGAGGCCTGGTTATGGGTTTTTGGAAACAAAGACCCAAAACAATTATAAATGGGCTCAGATGTGTGACTAATATGGATTACTAAAGTTTTAATTTTCTTGGAAAACAGGGATGCCATGTTTTAATGAAGCTGAGTTGTCACTTTAATTGGTTCTGAATATTTTTGCTGAGGTGGATATGTTTAGAGTACTTTAAACTAGTTTCTTTTATATAGTATTAATTATTTAAAAATTAAAAATTTGACTTTCATATTGATTTTATTATATTATTTAGTGTATAGAAAATATGTTTCATATAATTTAAATGTGGTTTTCAATATAATTTTACTAAATATTATCAAAATATATTGAACTAAAAAAAAAGAAATAATTTTATTTTAAATATAAAACAAACAATCCAGTGTTTGGTTTGTAATTATATAAAATATATATATGTAAACTATTATCTTATTATTTTATAGATTTTGTGTCATATTTTGAACCATCCCAACTTGGGACCAATTTTTTATTAATTTATTGTGTTTATTAATTTATTGAGTATTAATTTTTAGAATTTATACTGTACATATAAATACACCTGATAATGTGTTATTTGATTATATATTTGCTCATACACTGGGCTATTTTTGATGTTATTTTTTCCGGGTATTTATGTTTGTTGTTTCTTGGTTTTGGAACTTAATTAACTGTTCAAATATTTACAAAATTTGGTTCAATTTAACTTCTGTCATTTTGGTTTTTAAATAGTTTGAGTAACAAAGTTAAGAACCTACTAATATGATTTTTTTTTTTTAAAAAAAAATTGGATTCAATTTAATTCAGTTCTGATTTTGAGTAATTTTGAATAACTCAATAAAAATAGATAATTTGGATTTTTGGATTAAATATTTAGTAATTCATGTTGTTCGGCTAAAACCATCAAATAAAAAAAATATTCAAATAATAGTTTTTAATCGTGTTTTAAGGATATTTGGTCTGATTTAAGGTCATCGGTTAAATTTCAAGCCCACACCATGACAAATGAATTCCAGCTATCACCTATATACATGGACCACTTAGGTGTGTGGCGGAAAGTGCGGCATTCCAAGGCACAATAATATTAGAATTTTTTTTTTTTTTTACAAACAAACATTTAGATTTAACTATCTTTAATTAAATTTAATTTCTATATTTTTAAAATTACTTATTGAAATTCATTACATGTCACACTGCTAGAAGCATTGAGAGCGTATGCATTTAGCTCGGAAACTGTAATAAACTCAATTTTCTTTACACCACCATATTTCGTTGTACTTGTGAAGCAGCTAGCTCCAGACTCGCCCATACCAGCGATTGGTCAAGTCAACATCTCTCTGTTTGCAAGTTCCAAAAAATATAAACTTAAATCATCATGAATAGGCGACCTGAAAATTTTAATGTAGTTAGTATCAGAATATTTATACAGGCAAATGTTACAAACAGAGAGGGTAGAGAGATGATTTCGACCTCCAACAAACTTGGAACTAATCTGGTGGTAACAATGACAGTAGGCTCCACGCGCACCCTAACTACGTTCTGGTGAAGTTGGCTGGCCTGAATATCAAAAGCACTGAGTTAAACAATTGTAGACCTGAAAGAAAAATTGGAGCACTTTAGGCGCTTAATCTTAAAGATATCAGAAAAGTAAACGTGAAAAATCACCATATTGCTTTAATCTTACTAGATTCTTTTTCCGCGCTACACGCGGATTATGTATTTTAAATCAGTATAATTATATCATGTATTTATTAGTTTTTGTTTTATTTTATATCTAATTTATTGTTTTTTCATGTTTTATTTTCTCCGACATTAACCTAGTAAATTATTATTTTAGTAAGTGTTTTTGGTTATTTATTTCGTAAATTTTGTCAACAATTTTATTGATGTTTATTTTTAATAGTTTGACATAATTTAGAACTAATAAATCAGAAAATGTCTACAAAAAATTGTCTACAACATTAAACCAGATTAGGATAGTTTGGTTTTTTTATTGTTGTGTTGTTCAATTTAATTTTGGTCTTTTGTAATCTTGTATGATTTAAATAATGCTTCAAAATGGTGTAATTTGTGATATTTTGCTCTACTGGAGCTGCAAATAACATCAATAGTGATGTTATAGTAAATTTTAGTTTCAAATATTGAAGCGAGTGATAATTTTCACAGATTTTATGCTAAATTACATTATAAATTTAAACATATTTTCATATGTAAATTATTGTATTAAATTGGGGAGATTTGTGTTTATTTGACCAGTTTAACTTAATATTTTCATTCTTTTGTGTTAGTTTATTGATAAATTAGATAATTTAATTCTAAAATTAATCTATTGTTACACAGAGTTTTGTTATTGTAAAATAGGTTTTATTATGTGGAACAAAAAACAGTAGTACTTATCACTATAAGATGAGTAAGATATTTTAGGTTACGTTCTATTATATTTTGTAAATTCAATAATATTACTTGTGTATATGACTTTCAACATAGTTTAAAATTATTAAAATTTCATCATAAGTAAATGCATTGGAACAAAAAAATTGTTCGATAATGCACTTCAAAGTATTAATATAAGTTTATGAAATCTCTTTGAAATCGATTTTTGAATAACATTTTTAGAACAGAGACCATTTTAGTTCGTTTTATGGTGCAATATTGAGTTCAATAAAATATAATAATTTATAACATAGAACGAATAAACAACATGTAAATGTAATATTTTATATAATAATGTTCAATATTTTTACATTGGTAAATTCTGTATATATTCAAGAAACTAAAAAGCGATTCCACATCTTAAAATTTACATATGTTCTGCATGCATGAAATATAAAATAAAATACAACAGTCAGATCTATTAGTTAAGAATAGTAAGTTTCAAATAGAAAACTATATTTAAGTAGTGATTTATATTAGTCTTAAAAAGAGTTATTTACATGTATCTGGTTTCTTAGACCGGGAAATTTAATATATTTTTGACGTAGAAAAATAGATTAAATTTCTTATCTGTATTTTAATTTTTTATATTTTTTTGTTAAAGTTAACATTTTTAATCGTTTGTATGTTTTTAGTTTTGTTTTAATTATAATCTTGATGATAATAATAGAATAAAATTTTCTACGGTTTTGGTGCTAGACTTATGAATGGATACAGAGAAAAGTAGTTCACGAACCAAGATTTTTTTAAGAATAAATTTTGACAGTACAGAAAGAAAGTTAATATGATGCCGCAAATGTAACATTAACATTTTTTTTAAGAATTCTAGTAAGAAAAATTTATTTGTTATAATATTTTGAAAATAAATAAATTATATGTACCTTAGCTACAAAAAAATATATCTTTATTTAAGAAATATTTTTTTAATGCAACATAAAAAAAAATCTTAAGCTATGTCAAGTGACTTGTGCAATGGCCATGTTGCTGGAAACTAATCCTCCCTTGTTACTATTTGTCTATCATACTTGTTTATGGAAGCTAGACGATGTCCATAGTTTCTTTGATCTTATAATGGCAGAAGAGACGGAGCTGAGACCGGAAAGGAGATCATGATCTTCTGATCAGACTTCTTCGTTCTACTGACATTGTGATGAACTGTGTGCTATGGTGAAGTTGCTTGCTTGTAATTGCACTCTCTTGCTCCTCTCCATATACCTGCAGAGAAGCAATGTTCTTAACTTTTAACATTAGATGAAGCTGTTCAAGCCCAATTCTAAGATCATCAGTTGGAGTTGTAGAAGATTTTGGTTTTTCAACTCCTGAAGGCACCAACTAAGGAATATAAAGGTTTTCTACTTTACATGCATAACCAGGATGCTGCAAAGCACAAAAGCATACAATTAGCGAGAATTACCTTGCTCGCACCCCATATCCATGAAACATTAGCAGCCTAACAAAGAAAATAAAATGCATTAGTTAATCAGTAAGAAGATCCATGAAACATATATACCATGATTCAACAGCCGAAAAGTAAACATACCAAAAGAGCATGACACAACTTCTGTTCTTCTTTATTTCTTGAATTTGTTATTCTTTTTCAAGTCCAAAGTGTAATGGGATCCATGAGATACTGAGAGCCAATGCTGCTTTCTACGTAAATGTAGTGGAATGTACCAAAGAGTAGTGAAGGGAGACTGACCTGCAGAGAGTACTCGGGCACATAATGCAAACCGCAATCGCTACTGAGACCGCAGAGCCGAGCTGTGTCTGTGTGATTTAAGTGCCTGAAGCCTAACCTAAAGGGATGGTGAATGCAACGAAAAAGCCATTTAGATATGAAGAGAGTAAATGTGAAAGTTACATAACTAATACAATCAAATATGTTGTTACGCATGTTGTTACGTAACTAAGAAAACCCACTAACCTTCTATCTAAATCTATCATCATCATGGATCTGCCTTGACGATACTTCCCCTGAATATTGTCCTGCTTGCATGAACCTTGCATGATTCATATCTGATGTGCTTCTTGCATCAGTTTTTAAAACATTGACCAAACCCTAGCCCAGTTCATTTTTGTTTTCACTTTTTAAGTTAGAATATAAATATATGATTAGAAGATTATTCAGAAATTACCTTGAGATTTCTTGTTTGTGTTGAAGCGAAAGAGTGCAGATTTCCTCTCAAGGCTGTTGGTCTCATGAGGCTATTGATGTCAGGTCGATTTCATCATCACTTTCTTTCTTCTGATCAGAATTCTACTTTCTACTGACACTGTGATGAACTGCCTTCTCAAGTGAAGCTTCTTGCTTGCAACTGCAGTCACCTGCTCTCCATATAGCTGCAGAGAAGTAATGGCACTATTAAAAATCATATAACTGCACTGGCTTTCTCCTCTCCATATAAAACATTAGTCGACCAATGCTCGAAAAATCATTCTCCACAAATTGCAGTTATAAATCTTGACGTTAACCAACATGCATATATGGATTTTCTGAGATTGTATTATACCTTGGACGTGCAGTAGAAATTTGATGCCTCAAAAAAAAAATCATTTCCGATCAGGTGTGAGTGTTGATCCAATAGAACAATGCTTATAAGGACATTTCTCTGTTCATAACAAAAAGTATCAAACTGCATCCATAAGAGATCAAGAAACTTGACACTGACCAAAGATATTCAGAAAACATACCTCCAATGGCACTGCTCGAGTTCTCAGCCTCATCGAACCATCAACCCACGTCGGATCTAAATGGAGACGTTGTAATCAGAAATATTTTTGGGGGTGTACATTTAGAGGCTGACCTAAATCAAAACACAGAACTAATGTAAAGGCAAATACTTTAAAAAACAATAGACCCAATTATGTGTGACCAAAGTGAAATGATCATGTTAGAACCTGTCAAAGAAGCGATCCAGACTGTGGTACTGAGGATCCTTGCTATGATTCCCAAAGAGCAAGATCTGTCCATTAAAAAACTCCAATTCATCTCTGTTCATGATTCATAGATTTTGTTATCTCCAAGCTACAAACAGAAAATAATATAAAATGTATACACAAACAATACTATCAAAATAAGTTACCTTTTATAAGTGTAGATTATTTATGAGAAACAGTTTCGCCAAGACGGGAATCATTGAATAATAAAACAGTCTGGGCAGGTCTGGTCAATTTCGCCTTTTTATTAGCCATGGATACGATGGTTTTGATTTCCAGTATGTGGAGTCATTGACAGCGAGAGACGGGAATACTCTTATGTGTGGGAGTCATTGACAGCGAGAGACGGGTGATACTTGGGGATTTGAAGGGGTCGGTTACCATAGGAGAGAGATCAATGAAGGTCAAAGCTTTATCTTCAGTTTAATGGATCTGTGAGCAGATGTGGAGAGAGACGTACATACTGTAATCAAAGGATGATAGTGAGACAGACAGAAAGAAAGACGAAGAGATGATTGGTTTCAATGGAGTTAAGTCTCCATCGTCTTGTTTGCAACGAAGAAGAATTAGGGCATACAGAGCTGAGGTGTCAATTTTAAGCTCTGTGATAGGTTGATTTTTTAATCGTATGTGGATAGCTTAAAATTTGAGTATATTCACCTTTTAGTATTAGTAGATTATAAAACAGATCATCGTGTGGTGTAAAATAAATACAAATAAATTATTTTATCTAAAGGTCCATCACCAGGCTTTAAATTAAATAGGATATATAGTCTGCAATAAAACTCTTGGATGCATGCAATATGATTTATGTGAGATTTAAAACTTATTATTAAATATAATATAGTGGGTTTGACCAAAAAAATATGCAAGCACGGA
This sequence comes from Sinapis alba, assembly GCA_012274485.2. Lineage (NCBI taxonomy): Eukaryota > Viridiplantae > Streptophyta > Magnoliopsida > Brassicales > Brassicaceae > Sinapis > Sinapis alba. Next base: position 199,154 of record MU105938.1, on the reverse strand, counting down.
GAAACTATTTGTATAACTATCAATTTTTTATTTATATGTGCTTGCTTACACTCTTATGAGATTTTAAATAGGTACTAATCTACATTTTTCACCAGCATTGTCATATGTGTATATGTTTATCAAGAACATAAAAGAGATCATGAACAAAACTAAAATGTATATGTGAACTGCTTATGTATCTCAATCTAGAAGACTATTTCATGTACTCAACACATATATTGTAAGAAATTTGTTTTACCAGGATATGAGTAAAGGTTTTGGAGACTATCTAACATCTAAACTATATGGGTACTGAAAAAATCCAGTAGATTTCTGCAGTGTTCATTTTTTTACATGTACATAGATTTCATATCTCACCTCTTGAGAGGACGAAAGGCTATGGAGTGAGAACGAATAGGGCTTTCATGATCGTCAACTGTATCGATAAAAGTGCTTGTTTGATAATCCCAGAGCTAGATGACACCTATGTGTAATTTGGCGAGATTTCATGGTCTTTTGGGGTGGAAGGTCAGACCCTTATCTCTGCAGTTCTTTTTCTCAAACTATTTCAGTGTTTTCCCAGTTTACAAAGGCTCTACACACAAAAAAAAATCAAGACAAATTGGTCAGTTCGTAGGAAACCAAAAAAGCGCTGAAGAAAAATTATAATCCATAAGTACTTTAATGGACATCGAAGTTTTTATAGAAAATAAGATGCATGAAAGAAAAACCGATTCAACTGACATCAAATCATATTAGTTTACTGGAGAAAGCAATTAATAACATGATTACTATAGAAGGATTAAATGTGAGAGCAAGAGGAAACTAATGATATGCAATAAATCTATGCCGACATAGTATTGAGATTGATAAATGATTATGATTGTTAAACATAAGGAACGCAACACAACAATAATATAAAATTGAGCCATTATATCAATAGATTTATAACTCATTATCCTAGCAATCTCAATGAAATAAGCAAATGAAATATTACTCTTTTGCGTAATGTTATTAACTTTCTTTTGGTTTCTCTTTGGCTCTTTCAACGCCTTAATGACCAAAGCTGGAGTTGACGACTCTGAACTGTCAACTAAGCAGCGGAACTGGTCATTCTTATCTATAAAATTTTAAAAATCTAATGATTGAGAGAATGAACTGATGAATTTCATGAAAAGGAAGGGACCTATTTATGTTGGAGATTCACACAATGTAAGAAATGTGGATGCATTGAATAAGAAAGCGTGAGGAGTGGGGAGATGTTTTTAATGAAGGCATTAATAATGACGATTGAATGTTGTCCACATCTGTAACGTTCCTGGAATTTGTTCGCCGTGAAAAGAACACCATTCAATTAGACACCACAACGGGTTCCAATGAGCATTAGTCAAAAACAATCCTTGTATGTAAAACAAACTGATCTTCATCAGTGTTGGTTAAACGTTTTCAGAACTGACGACCTTTAAAGTGCTTTGACAGGGATCTCGAACTAAAAACCATGTATTTCTGATTTATGATAAAGCTATACAAAACCCCAATTTTTGTTTCAATTAGGCATAACAAAAATAATCAGACAACTTAATATTAAGCCCAATTAACCGAGATACGTGTAAGACATATTCATATGTGTATTTTTAAATCAATGGTTAGCTATTATGAGAATACTTTGGTTAATTTCATACATAAAAATAAGGATTGTAATTCAAACTCTCTTGATTGTAGGTATAAGAAAATCAGTTGAGTATAACATCCAAAAATTTGTAATTTTAGTTTGTATTTTATTATTAAAAGAATTTACAGAAATGATTCATATTGCACATTTATAATCTGTACGAACCGGGAAACACATTTGATTGTATGTATCTATGTTAGTTTTTATGTTAGTGTGTATATAGTAAATGTGTGTTACAAAAAAAAAATTATATAGTAAAAGTAAACCACATAATCTTTTTGATTTCTGAGATAATTTGATTTGTGATGACTAACCAGAGTACAATGTCTAACTGAAGTATAATGAGACAATTTAATTTGTGTTGAATTTGGTTGTATCACTTTCTGTTAAAACTATTGTTTAGGTTAAACCTAAATTGTTGATTTGGTAAAATAATGTAATTGACCAAACAAATTAATTGACGTGGTTTAAGAGTGGTTAAGTCGTGCCATTTGGTTATTAAAGGATAAAATTTAGGATGTTTGGTAAAGTTGTTAAAAGATGGTTAAGTTCAATTATTAACAAATATTTTCCGTGGTTTAATAATTATGCACGGTTAAGGCTAGTGAAACGGAGTCGTAATAATATAGGCGAAATGAGGGGTATTTCAAACTTGTATTTCTGTTTTAATAGATTAGAAATCTAGTTTGATTATATTAAAACCATGTATGTTAAACTTGGATAACAAAAAAATTGGGTTATTGAAAATACTAGACAAATCATATTCCTTCACAAAAAAGAAAAAAAATCATATTCTTTCATAAAATTTAAATTCATATACCTGTATAATAGCAAATGGCTAGGTTATTTAAAGCACAGACTATATTTACATATTTCTAATTTACTATAACTTTACAATTATATCATTTGATCCGTTTATATCGATGATACCATCATGTCATAACTCAAGTTTGAACTTAAACATATATACGTGTAGATTGCACATGATATAGAGTAATACTATTTCTAACATAACCCAACCTTCTAATGCATGTAACTTAAAATCTACACACACAAAATTACAAAAATACGAAGTTAAGAATAATATTAATTATTATGGGAGAATTTTCCAACTAACAAAATTTTCATTAGAAATTAATAATATGGCAGTGATTTTGACATAACTAAGTCCATATCAAATTTTAACAAGTTTCATAAACAAGTTTCAGAGCTTCAGAGAATCGCCCCACAAAATCTTTTTCAATGATGCAAGCTTGGATTCTCTTGGCTTGATCCCTTCATCATCTCGCAACTACCATCTTCATTTCTCAATCACTGAACTTCCTACTCTCTATTTCTCCCTCGTGTTCATCGGAACTCATCTCTTCAACTCCCTAAACATTACCCGTCCATTGCCAACTAACAAATTTTGGGCTTCACTTCAACTATGCTTACAAAACAAGATTGGGCTTCTCATTTTGGTTCTTATGTGATTCTATACTGAGCTAGGTCATGTAAAACTTTTTAGTTTTTCTGCCAATTTATATTAAGTATGCCTTTTTACAAAAAAAAACAAGTTTCATCCAGTATTACCCTTTTGTTTTCTAAGTTACCGGTGACAGAGAGAGAAATAAGAAAATTGATGTCATCGATAATTTAAAACATATGGGCAAGATAAAAATGGATTGTTGAAAATCATTTTAAGCATATAACATGATAGCATTTAATTAATCATCACATACATAAACTCAATTTCTTAAACAAAATACAGAGGAACAAGTGGTGAAACAATGATACACAATAAGTGAAAACCTATTTTCATAGATAAGATATAATATGGATTCTCTACAAATATTAAATAATATATGGTCTATTCGATTTATATACATAAAGTAATAAACTTGAACATCATATAAAAATAGTATAGAACTTATGGGGATTTAATAGATAAATTATATAAAAACTCTACAAATAGTATAATCATAAACCCTATTTTCAATCCACCCCACTCTTAAATATTAAACCCTAACCACTAATTAATAAACCCTAAACCTAAATATAAAATATAATATACTTATAATATTATAAAAAAAATTAAAATCTGAAATACTTACCATAAAAATAGAATAGAAACATATCAAATGGTATAGCATATATTAGTTCAATAAAATATTTATTACAAAATAGATTTTGTTTATCTATGGTTATCTAAGTTGTTTCTAATAATCATATATATCCAATACAAGGGATATAAGTTCTGCATATGAATATACACTTCCATCATATAAGATTTTGCAAATGAAGATATAAATAAAATAGAATAGACTAAATAATATAGTACATATTGATTAAATTATCAAATGATATAAGAATACTATACTATTATATGGTTAAATTGGTAAATAGTATAGAACTTAATTTTACTATTGTTATATTAAGATGCGATGGTTATTATGAAGAATATGTGGGTAGGTAGAAAAGATGTAGTGGAGGTTACAGATTTGGTGATGGTCATGGTGATTAAGATGATGATGGACATGTGATGGATGTGGTCATGAAGGGGTTGATGGTGATTATCGAAGAGGTGATAGTTGTTACAGACAAAGAAGAGGTGATAGCTGTTACAGATAAAGAAGTGGTGGTTGAAATGACAGTAGAGAAACCTGTGACGATATTGGTTACAACAATGACATCGGTTACTAAAACGGCGATGGTGATTACAAATCAACTGATGGTCGTGGTTGGAGGAAATTGTGATCGTAGATATAAAGAGGAATTGTAATGGTGGCCATAGTGATGATATAATGGTGAAAGGGAAATTGCACTCTATATCCATCAAACAAATTATAATTCACTGTCTATCTAAAATTCCTAGTTCGCCAATATACTAGCATTACAATATAAATAATTTCTATATTACCCCTACTCCACAACCGGGAAACCTGCCATCAAATTTTATTTTATTTTTAAATTACAGTTACTGTTTCTATTAAGTCGTGGCTTTTTAGTTTCACCCACCTCCTATTAGTTACTTCACCTTCCTTTTTGTTGGTCACCATGAATAGTCTCATCTTCTCTACTGTCTCACGTCTCGCACCGCATTCACTTGGCAAAAGAACAGTCCAGCTCTGTGGTCTCTCATTTCGACAGTACCGATCTAGTAGAAAAAGAAGAAGTTGGAACCCACCGGAGTGTCGACTTCGCTTCGGACGGTGAAAGAGATTTTTTGTGAAGTAAGTTCGAGTTTCTTTCACCCGGTTATGTATGTCATTTCGGTTTTCACAACTCCCAGCGACTGTGATTTTCCATTGCTGATATGTGATTGTTTAGTTTATGCCGTCTTGATTCTTCTATCCAATTATGCCAATATATTAGGGTTATTGTGACATTAGTTTTGTTTAGAAAGGGTAATAGGGGATGTTATGTTCTATATTTCTATGCAATCGGGTTCTTTGTGATTACTTGCAATCGGGTTCTTTTGTTATGTCAAGCACTTATATGTTACATATTTATAATGTTATTCCATTCACTTGTTTGTCTATTTTATTTCTAGTATATACAAGACTTTATGTGCTTCTATGCGGTTGCTAAGCGTTGGCTTGTCCATACTATTCCATGTTCCCTCCTGACTATATATTCATGTTTTCCATCCTATTTATTTGCTTTTCTATTTCCATTGTTGATCCATGATTGTTTAGTTTATGCCATCTCGAGTCTTCTGCCCAATTACGACAATATATTAGGGTTACTGTGATATTAGTTTCGTTTGGAATGGGTAATGCGGACTGCTATGTTCTACATTTCTATGCAATTAGGTTTTTATATGATTACATGCAATCAGGTTCTTTTACGAGATCAAGCACTTATATGTTACATATTTATATTGTTTATTCCTTTTCACTTGTTTATCTATTTCATTTCTAGTATATACAAGACTCTATGTGCTTCTACGCGGTTGCTAAGTGTTAGCTTGTTCATACTATTCCATGTTCCATGTTGACTATATATTCATGCTTTCCATCCTATTTGTTTTCTTTTCTGTTTTAACTGTTTCTACCTTGTGCTCCTGCAGTTTAATTATGGACGAATTAGGCCTCCCAAGTAGGTTGTTCGAGTCCGGTTTCGAGCCGTATGAGCGTAAACGTGTTAACAGTTACTTCAACCTCCGTTTGCTTGAAAATGTAATAGTATGAGACATATTTTTATACTACTCCTTAAAAATGTAATAGTATGTCATATTTTCAAATTTGGTAGTTTTCTTCTCTAACATTTTGTATGATTGATTGTAGTATGAAATTTATTTTTCGAGTTTTGGACAAATTTGATTATTTAGAACATTCGTTTACTATACTATTTAGACTATATGGAATAGAAGATATGCAACTTGCTAACCAAGTAAATATGCTTTCAAGTGTTTAATATTGGAAAACAATTTGTAGATTGTATTTGGGTTTATAGTTTCCTAACTAGGGTTTAGATTTACTAAATAGGGATGTGGGTATATTTATTAGCGGTTGTGGTTGGTTTTATATGTATAGTTCCTAGCAAAGGTTTGGGTGATGTACTATGTAACAAAGATAAAATAGTACATGCACAAATGAGATAGAATACTATTTCGGTGATATGATTTCATCAGCTCCATCACCTATACTATTTTAGTGATAAAAGTTGTTCTTCCCCTTATCATATGCTCCACTAGAAAGATGTAGCAGTGAATAGTATATTCATGATCGTAAATTTCTATTCTACCAGTTTCAGATGGAATAGTTTTCGGACCAAGTAGTCCTACAATACGTCAGCTATATGGAACAACACATTCATGAATTTCTAAACCATGTGTTTGTACCTTTCGGTTCGTGTGCATTTCAGTTCGTTCTAGACACAGTCAGTGAAGTTTCAGACATCTCAAACTCTTTTCATTCATCCTTTAAGTTAGCACCATTTGCTCCATCATCTGTGATACGTATATGGTAACTAAGTAAGTTACATGGATGCTTTACGTGCTTTTATATGGTGAATAGTGTTCATTAAATTTTGTCCATATCTTTTTTTGTAGACGTCATCCCTTCTTTTCTTTATTAATTGGATACTTGCAGATGAGATGGGCATAACCGGCTCACAAGTGGTACAAATGTTAGTTTCTTAAATATGTCAAAATCAGTATCATTTACTTAATTTCCATTTTTTTGGTTATTGAGCAAATTAGCCCGTGGTGAAAATGATGTGACATTTGTGAGTATGGAAAAAAAGAAAAGCAATTACCGGAAAAAAGAAAAAACAATAAAAAAATAGATAAATAGTGAAGACAATATAGTATATATTATAAAAATATTGGAAGCTTTTTATTTTTTAGTTAGATTCTTAATTATAATTTTTGTGAGCTTCAGTGGGTGCAATTTCCCAATTAGTATTTGGTTCACAAAATATTATTGTGTTTGTAGGAAAAAAAAGGAAGAAGAAGAGATTGTTGAGTTTACAGTTGTACCTCCTCTTTGACTGCTGTCGTCACACTTCGCTTCTGTCTTTCGTACGATTCTTAAAGATTTCAGGAGAAAGCTGTAGTGAAAAAAAGCAACTCGTTTTAATTTGTTAACTTATCATAGTAATATAATTATTCGACGTATTTATTTTAAACATAACATGCTTTGTAAATTCTGTTTGAAAACAATTAGCTAATTGCTGCCACTGGCGTTAGAGCGAACATATTTGATCTAAAAATTTCAGATATTCAACAGTTTTAGAAACCAAGCAAATATTAAAAATATATATCTATTAAAAACAAAACAAATCACAAATACTAAAAAAAATTAGAAATAAATATATGTTATATTCCGACTTATACATACAAGTGTATATCTATAATTAATTATAGAATTTTGAATGTATAGTTTTATACCATTATGTTTTTATTCTTTTTTTATAACCATGAGAATTCCAAAAGCTTTCTAAATCTAAAGACTAATTCTAAGAGGCATTACATTCAAATACGCAATTAATCCATCAATATGGCACAGCTAGGTAACCAAGGCCGAACTCATGGTGAAAGTTTCAACTGGAATCTCTTTACCATTAGGCCAATCCACTTGGTTATAATTATTATTTTAATATATATTTTTATTGATTTATTTATAAAATTATTAAATAAAAATAAAATATTTATAGAAAACTATAATTTTAATAAGAACAATTGTTTATAAGAAAATTTTATTAGTTTAAAAATGTTATAAATTAAACAATTTCATTGATTTTTACTTTATCTTTTATATTATGTAAAGTATAATATTTTCTAAATTTACTTGTATTGAACAAAGTGCATAAAATATCCGTAAATATCTATGACATTCACAAATATCCATAAAATTCTAAATATTCATATTTTATGAAGTAAACTAAATAAAAAATTAGATATCCGTAAAATAAAAAAACATATTACAATACTAAAAATATGATACTATTTGATTCGTGCTCACTCCTAAAATAAATAATAGTCTTCAATTACAAGATATGTAGAATTGCAGTGGATCTAAGTCCATTTCTCCCCTTTCGAAGTCAAAAGCTCGAAGAAAAATCGTTTATAAAATAACAAAACTTGAAACATTTTAGAAGAGTGACTATATTTTTAAATTATTGTGAATTTTTTTTATTTTAAAAGTATAATACAGTACATAATTTGAAAGAATATGATATTTTTATATTTACTTAACTGTTGTGAATTTTTCGATTAATTTTAAAATTATAAAACAATCAATAATTTGAAAGAATATGATTTTTAATATTCATAAACTAGTGTTTTGAAACAGTTTTATTTTTATGTGTTATATTTTGTATAATTTTGTAATGATGTATGTTAACGATATTAGTAATAATATTGGTTAATAATTGGTAGTAAAAAATGATAAAAATATTACAATGTACACATTTGTGTTATTCGATCAGTTATGTTAGCGATAAGAATAGTTTTATATTAAGTAAGTTTAGAGGTTGAAACATATGTGAATGAGAAAAATATAGAAACATATTAATTTTCTTTTTATAAATAGTAGCAATATGCAAGACAAAATCTAACAAAACATGTAATGTGTCATGTATGTATAAACTGAACGTTAAACCTAAGTTAAATATTGGTGAACTCCAACAATAATCTTAAAATCTTAAAATCTAAATTATAATCCCTAAATATCAAAAGCTAAACCCTAGTCTATGACCAGTGAATTATAAACTACTAAATATATCCACACTTTGATAAACTATTTTCAAAAAAAATTCAAATTGAAAAAAAAACATACATGCAAAAGCCATGATTTTTTAAAATAGTATAAATTTCTCGTTATGCAAATATATTAGGCATTTCAACAACTATCTTCCAAAAAAATAAACTTGAAAAGTAGGGTTTTCTTATTACCTCAACTAGAAAGAATTCTTGGTCATTGTATCATAATTTTTCTGTTCAAGTGAAAGTTGATACGAAACTAATATTATATAATATTATATGATGCGGTTTCAAATCAGGAGATACGAATTTCTGCCCTAAATCTTTTGATATTAAAAAAAAGAAATTTATAATATATGCTTTATTGAAAAAGCTTTACATTGACATATATCTGATCTTCAAATGTACAATAGCACAATCTAAATTATTGATTCATCGAATTTCTTGGTGAAAAGATTTTAATTTTAAGAAATTATTAGTGACTTTAAGATAACATACTACATTAATTATATTCAATTACCTATAAATGAAAACAATAATTTTGAGATTTGTAACATCTGGGATGGTTTGAAAGCTTGACAAATATTTTGAGATTTTAATAGCATCTTTGCAAACAAAAAGAAACTAGGTACTTTGCCGGCACGTGCGGACTTATCTTTTTACAAATATTTATTAGTTTATATTTTATTAATTCAAAACTCAACATGATAACTTATTATTTATGTTTTCAAAAAAATTAAATCAAACATCAAATATTATATATATATATGTTTATTATTGTGTTGAAAATATTTTAGAAAATATCTTTATACAAAATGTTTTAGTTGATTAATATTTAATTATAAATTGTTAATAACTTATTTTCTAACTTTTACAATTGACAAAAATTTAATTTTAAGATAACAACACAATTTATAAAAATTATCTTATTAAAAAAATTCTAATATTATTAATAAAAAATCATTTTTGATTATATATAAAATTTATTAAAGGTAACATTAACTTTAACCACTTAATTATTATAAATTGTTTTACATCTTATTTTTAACTTTTATAGTTGAAAAATATGTCTTAAAATAACGACACAAAATATAAGAATTATCTTATTTAAAAAATATATTATTAATAAAAAATTGTTTTTGATTATATAATTGTTATATAATTATTCATTAGGCGTAATATAGATATTAACAATTTAACTTTTAACGTGAGAGTTTCATTGCAAAAAATCACTTCGAAAATAATAGTATACTAGGTGTTTTGCCCGCACTTGCGGGCTTAATAATTTTACAAAATTTTGTAAATAGTTATATTATCAATTCAAAATCATTAAAATAAGTTATTTCATGTTTTTGAAATATTTAATAATTAATAAATATTAAAACCACTATATATGATAAACATGTTTTATTTTAATAAAATATCTTTTATTACGTAAAATTAACTTGAAAATATCCATATATACATAAAACTATATACATGGATTTATATTTTTTTTAAAATATTATGATATAACATATTTTTGGATAACATAATAAAATCTTTTTAGATAATGATGATTATCAAATTAACAAAATTATTTTTTAATATATAGGTAATATATTAACAAAGCTAATCTAATTATTTATTAAAGGTAATAAAGATTTTAAATGCTTTCATGGAAAAATTCACTTAGCAAACAATATTATAAATATTTTTTAATTATTTGCCAAATTTTTTCAGAAATTATCACAATGAATAGTTTTGATTGTCTTAAAATTATGAGTTAATTGGGCCATAATACTAAAAGAATGGCAAAATTAAGGATCTACCTTGAACAGTCACTAGGTGGGCTGAATATATTTCTCGGGGAGTACAAAATTACCGATAAGGGCTTCATCTTTGTAGACGTAAATATAATTAAATTTTATTTATTAAGTAAGAAAAAGATTTAGGCTAGATTTGTAAAATATTCACTTAGATTTGTTTGCCTTATCGAGGCAGTGTAACAGTGTGCGTATCAAAAGAAGAAAAATCTGAGCCGTATATTCCTATGACACAGACGGCGCCTGGATTGCGTATCCAACTAAAGATCTTGAACCTATACATACACAAAAAATGTAAGGAAGAGAGATGCTTCACCTTCTTCTTTCTACTTCAGTCTATAAAAGCGATTAACCTGAAACTCAATTTCGGCTACCTTAACTCAGAGTGTTGGTATTAAAACATAATAAAGAAGAAGCCAAAAGGAAGCTTTTACGGAAACAGCTGAGGTGGAAAGGTATGTTTGCAACTTTAAGTAACATAGAAATTGTTGGTTGTTTTCGCACATTTAATGATTCGCATGACAACCAAACTCTCACCAAACCATGCATGGAACTCCGACTCGTTTATCAAAAGTTGAACCCCTATGTTATAAAATATGAAATCGATTCAAAATCTTGTGAAACTTTTGTGTAATCGGAAGTCTGATTAAATGGAACCCTATATAGCTATGAAAATGACAATATTTTTCTAATTTTACTAAGATTTATCTCTATATTTAACACCTTTTTTTATGTAGATAGGATGAGTATTTGTGTTCGACTTTGGCGAGGAGTGTGGAATAAGAATGGGGATGAGGAATGGCATTTCCAGCCGGATGATGAAGATTTCGGCTTAAGAGTGATGATACAAAAGGATGAAACCATTGAAAGTGTGGAGTGTATGGTTAGGCGCGTTTCTCTCTCCGATCGTCAACCCCTATGGTTCTTACGTTCCGCCTCCCTAGTTGGATGTTGTCACCGCTGGGTTACAAAACCCCACCAACAACATTAACACGCACGGAAGATCTTCGTGTCCTCCTAAATGTTAGGACGTCAATCTCAGATCTCGCTTTGCTTGTCACTGTTGGGCCTAAAAGCGTGGTTGAATACGAGTTTCTATGTAGAACAAGTTTCACCATTAGATCAACAACTTACGTTGTTGACAACACACAAACTGAACAAGCAAGACAAGACTATATAAGTAAGTATTCTCACAAATATTTTTCTTGTTCTATGGGTACGCGTTTGCTAATAATTTATATCTGAATATGGTACAGGGCTTGTATATGGGGACCGGGCGAGGGCAACTGAGAGTGTTATGAACGCTCTCTTCAGTGAAGATGCCTTAATGTTGTTCCACCGGGTGTCTTGCGAGATGGCGCACGCAGACCAGAATATCGGGAACGAAGAGAACAATAATCAACCCTCGAGGGAGGTAATAGTCGTGGAGGATGATGATGACATGATGTATGACGCAAACAATGGCAACGTTGAAAGAGGTGAAAACAGTCAGGCTGTTGGAGGTACGGGTATGACTGGTATACAAAAGTATAATTGTTTCTTCTGAATCTTATATGTTCTATGTACAACAACTGTAGGTATCACTGGGGGAACAAGCAATGTTTTATCCGTTCCTGTTACGCAATCTCTTGCTCCGCCTATATTTTGGGACGTTGGTATGGACGTCGTAACCTACAACAACCAGCTGAATGCAGAACATGGTGATGCTCCCAACGACAATGACTTGAGGTTTTGGGAAGGAGTTATAGCTGTCGGTATCCAGGTAGATGGAGAGTGAACTATTAATGGGAGTGTTGATGTCGAGATGGACAATGGTGGCGGCATTATTTTCCTTGCTGGAGAAAACCAGAATGTTGTCTTGGAGAATGTCGCCAACGATGGAGTTGTCAACGAGATTGAAGAAGTTGAGGGAGGAGGGTCATCTACTGGATCAACAGCTAAATCTCGGGTCCATGTTTGGTGAAGAAATGAGACATGACACTGGTGTCTTTGGTCCTCTGATCAGTGATGTTCCGTTCGATGATGTGAATGGAGGGAATCAAACCAAAACAGGTTGGTTATTGCTTTACCTCATTATAACTAAAATGATTTTTTTTATCTCAGCACTAAAGAGCTACTTATCTATCATTTTAAATTGTGTGTTAGACCGTAAATAAGATACAATGTTGTTTTAGAAAATTGCATGGTGTCTTAGTCAAGGGATGTATACAACTTCTATCCCACCAAGATTGGAAGTGGGGACATCACCAGTGGTTGAAGTGACTACTCCAATGGCTACTCCCACTTTGTTTAACTTAAGTAATGGTGGTCCAAGTGCGGGGTCAAGTAGATTAGGAAAGGGTCCTAAATGTGACACTGAGATGTCATCTGAAGAAAGCGACAACGAGGGTGGGTTTTGAATTTATTTTGTTGAAGGAATCAGTTAAAATGGAAGGCTCTTGTTAAATATGGTTATTTAGTTAGGGTTAAGAATTTTTTGTTGTTGTAAAATCTGACGGGTATGAATTTCAAAAGGAACTAGTGGTGAATGTAAGGGCCAAACTTTTTATTAGCCGGTTATGTTAAGTTAGTATTTGTCGATGGAAAGCCCAACACCGGCTAACTATAAGTTTGTACTCTTTTTTGGTTTTGGGTCTTTTGTTGTAATGGACTGTGTAATATAAGGAGTTGTACAATATGATGGAAGTTAAACTTAAATTAAGAGCATCGTTATATTTTCTTCCTGGTAAGAATTATTAACATGAAAGATACAGTTAAAATAGAAGGATCTTGTCAAACCGGAACTAGTGGTGATGGTAAGGGCGAAATTTTTTATTATCCCACTATGTTAAGTTAGTATTTTTCGATTGAAAGCCCAACACCGGCTAACTATATGTTTGTACTGTCATTTTTGATTTGGGCATTCTGTTGTCGTGGACTGTGTAATATAAGTTGTTGTATAATATGAAAGAAGTTTAACTTAAATTACGAGCGTCGTTATATTTTGGACAAAGTCTTCTAATTTGTACCCTTTATTATGATATTGCATGTAATGCAGTTTATGCCTCCACTCAAAATTTACAGAACCAATTCCATTTTCTGAATAATAATTTGTTAATTAGTCAATTGTAAACTGTGTAGGAGAAATTAGAATCAATGAAGAAGAAATCTCTGTTGGTATACTATTTAGATCAAGAGAAGCATTCAGGCAATATATGGCAATATATGCCATCAATCATAAGTTTCGTTACAAGTGCGCAAAGTCTGAACCAGGGTTAATGTCACTTGAATGCTGCAGTCCAACATGCCCTTGGCGAGTATATGCGGTCCGTCTGAAGGAAGCTGATGTGTTTGAAATTCGCAAAGTTGTTCCTGGGCATTTATGTTCAATAGACGAACGCGGTGGATACTAAACGCAAGCTACATCAGCAGTTATAGGTGAGCTTCTCAAAACAAAGTTTAGGGGTAGCGGATCAGGCCCAAAACCTCGTGAAATACGTCAGATGATGCGGGGCAACCACAACGTAAATATATCATACTAAAAGGCTTGGCGTTCCAGAGATGTAGCCATGGAGAACACCAAGGACAGTGACGTAACGGGTTACTCTAAGCTCCCTGATTACCTAAACAAGCTTGTCACTTCTAATCCTGGTACAGTGGTTCAACTCTACACAGAACCACATGAAGGCGTTGGACATCGTTTCAAATTTTTATTCGTTGCATTTGAAGCATCTATAAAAGGATATGAGTATTTGAGGAAAGTGGTTGTGGTGGATGGCACCCACTTGAAAGGGAAGTATGCTGGATGTTTACTAACAGCTTCAGCTCAAGATGGGAATTACCAGATATTCCCGTTGGCATTTGCTATAGTGGATGGAGAGAATGACATGTCTTGGGAATGGTTCTTTTGCCAGCTATCAAAATTTGTGCCTAACCATCATGAATTGGTATTTGTATCTGATAGACATCCTTCCATTTTCAAAGGAATAAGCAAGGTTATTAATTTCCTTATATGGCTAATATATTATATAACCGTCCAAATATTTTTTTTCATATAAAATAGTAACCTAACCACCTATCAAATGTTTTGTTCTTCACAAATGCAGGTTTACCCCGCAGCCGGTCATTGCATATGCATTGTCTACCTAGAGAGAAACATACAGTCAAATTTTAAGGGTCGACATCTCGAATACTTGGTTGCAAAAGCAGCACGAAGCTTTAGACTTGAAGATTTTTACACAACGTTTAATGAAATAAAGGGCATTGATCCAAAATGTGCTGACTATCTACTCGATATTGGGCTTCACCATTGGGCTAGAGCACATTTTCAAGGAAAAAGATACAATGTCATGACAAGCAATCTAGCTGAGTCTTGGAACGCAGTCTTGCGTGAGGCTAGAGAATTTCCGGTGATACGGTTGGTTGAATTTATCCGTAGTAAGCTCATGTCATGATTTGCGAGTCGGCATGACGCGGCAAATAAAATCGAAGCTCAGATTTCCCAAAGGATATTAGGTATTTTAACCAAAAATTTTGAGAAATCGGGTGGCTATGAGGTTCTAGACATTACAGAGAAGGAGTATGAGGTTCGTGAAATACAAGGAGGGGGGTTCCATGTAAACCTTGCCCAAATGACATGTAGCTGCTACGAATTCCAGACGTTGTTCATTCCATGTTCTCATGCCATAGCTGCAGCTTTAAAAGCAAAGATAAAAGTTGAAAGTTTGGTGTTACCTGCATATGGGATTACTCAACTGCGCGATGCATATGCTTTGACTATCAATCCAGTTGGAGGCTTTACAGGAATAGGGGATTTGGTTGCTAATGTTAATGGCATGCATCTCTACCCGCCGAGTACCAGACGTCCTCCGGGAAGGCCAAAAAAGCAAAGATTTTTCTCACGAGGGGAAAAACTGGTAATGTAATATAATTTGTTACATACTTCAGTTTCAAGTGTATCACATTTTCAAAGTTTTTGCAGACAAAACGCATGCGTCGCAGGAGTGCTTGCAGCAGGTGCAAGAAGTTAGGTCACAACAAAGCAACTTGCAAGGAACCTATATAAGAAGTTGAACGATGGTGGTGGTGGAATTTATGGGGAAGGGAAGATGTACGTAACGAAAGTGGTACAAAGGGGATGGTGTATGTACTGAAGGGGCTTTAAAGATGGAAGAATAATGTTTATATAGTTGTTTAATATGAGATATGTGTAATGTAAAATCCATCTATGGAGTCTATGTTGGTTTATGGTAATGTTTATGTGAAATTATAGTTAAATTTCCCCTACTGTGAAAATGCTCATTGACATATAAGGTCTTTGTTTGGGTATCCTTAATCGTTCATAGATCATGTCCTTGAATCGTTTACAAAGTTGGTTAGTCGGTTATGAAATTTATTAGCCACCTTCTAAATACATGGAAATGGACTACCCATACAAATCATAACAAGATAGTAAACATAGAAAGATGGTAGCGCAGAAAATAGATCTTACATAAACATAAACGAAGAAAAAGCAAGATGAATACGGGTAACAAAATATTACATGAAAACTAGAAACATATTGGTGGAAATCATAAATACAGTTAGACACCATCAACCCTTCAACGTCGCCACGATGATGGTTGTTATGGCTAAGAACCCACCCCAAGATATAAGAAGGAATTGTTTCAACATTTTCTCTCTGTCAGAAGCGTTGAGTAACTCCACTTGAAGGCGAGTTATCTCCAGAGCTTTATCATCCATTGATATGGCGACACATGAAGTTCCATTTGTAGCCTCCTCTTGTTGAAGGATCTGTTGATTCCCCTCCCTAAGCTTTTCCTTAAGTTGCCTGATTTCAAGTTGTTGTCGCCGTATCTGGTCACGAGCCTCAATCAAACTCAATTTCTGCCACCCGCAAGGATCCTCTAAATCTGCCCACGAAAAAAAACCATGAACCGTACATCGATTGAATCTCCTACCTGGATTGTCATCGGTCCATGCTTTGGTTGTTTTTGTCATACGTGAGCAGTGGTAAAGCGGAGGTAGAGCAGAGTAACCATCAACTCGAGCTCCGGACGAAGCGGAGGAACCAAAACTTGGGGTTTTTTCCATCGCGAATAGAAGCTAGGGTTGCAGGTTGAAAGCACAATTGGGGATTAATATAGGAGAGAAGAGGGCTTAACTCTCTCTCCAAAAGGTGGTATATAACGCACGTGCTAAAAATTTGTAACCACTTTAGGGGTGTTGCTCAATCCACTTGTCACACCGAGGTCCACTTTCGATATGTATGCGGCAAACCATATATGAAACTATATAACCGGTTAACAAAAAAACGTATACAGAAACCTTTCATTGTTTAGAGTAAACCGTACGGATTTAGCCCTACGGATGGACCGAAAATATTTATACTAGTCAAGTCAATCGATTTTCACTAAACCCAAAACTATTACTTTCTAATCAACCCAAATGTCCATCATATACTAACCCCTAAGCACTTGTCATTCAATCAACCCAAACTAGAAACGTCTTCCCAGACCCCTTAAACTTTTTCTGAAAGTCTGTATCTGGTAATGTATGTGGCTAACCGTATATGAAACTATTTAACCGGTTAACCAAAAATCAAATACACAAACATTTCATTGTTTAAACTTCTGTTTTGTATCTCAGTACATAAATTCAATTAACACTAAACCCTAAACAATTACTCTCTAATAAACCCAAACGCTGAACATACGGATGCACCGAAAATGTTTATACCACTGAAGTCAATCGATTTTCACTAAACCCAAAACTATTACTTTCTAATCAACCCAAATGTCCATCATATACTAACCCCTAAGCACTTGTCATTCAATCAACCCAAACTAGAAACGTCTTCCCATACCCCTTAAACTGTTTCTGAAAGTCTGTATATGGTAATGTATGTGGCTAACCGTATGTGAAACTATTTAACCGGTTAACCAAAAATCGAATACACACATTTTATTGTTTAAACTTTTGTTTTGTACCTCAGTACATAAGTTCGATTAACACTAAACCCTAGACAATTACTCTCTAATAAACCCAAACGCTGAACATACGGATGCACCGGAAATGTTTATACCACTGAAGTCAATCGATTTTCACTAAACCCAAAACTATAACTTTCTAATCAACCCAAATGTCCATCATGTACTAACCCCTAAGAACTTGTCATTCAATCAACCCAAACTAGAAACGTCTTCCCAGACCCCTTTAACTGTTTCTGAAAGTTTCTATCCGGTAATGTATGTGGCTAGTTGTATATGAAGCTATATAACCGGTTAACCAGAAATCGTATACAGAAATATTTCATTGTTTAAACTTCTATTTTCTACGTAAGTACATAAATTCGATTAACACTAAACCCTAAACAATTAATCTCTAATAAACCCAAACGCTGAAAACGTTATAAACACAAACACTAATTAATAAAAGTGTTTATGTACTTAGTCATACAGATGCACCAGAAATATTTATATCAGTCAAGTCAACAGATTTACACTAAATCCTACATTAATACTTCCTAATCAACCCAAATGTCCATTATATAGTAAGCCCTGAACACTCTTCTTTCAATCAACCCAAATTAGAAATGTCAACCCTCTCCCCTTTATCCGGTAATGTTCAGAGGTTAACCGTATATGAAACTATATAACCGGTTAACACATAATTATATACTTAAACCTTTCATTGTATACGGGTAATAAATAGAAACGAATAAAATCATTGTTTACGGCTATGTGGTACCAAGTATGGCCAATAACTTTATAATAAATGGGAGTCTTTTGCCAACATCTTATGATCAAGTATTCACTGGAAGTTAAATAACATTGGACGTACATTATCGGAAAATAGCAGGCTAAACAAAATTTTACCCAAATTTTAGCAACCAAGAAAAATACAATAAATAACAAAAGTACACAGTTTAAAAACTTAAACGACAACCGACTCTTGAGTTCATACAGTCCTCAAAAGGACATTATTGGCAAATACATACGATTTCATATGATGCAATGGTTTGCCTCAACAATGTTCACTGCCAGTCGTTCAACCTCAGCATCAAGAACATTGGAGGTTATACATCTGCAGACTTCAACACCACCAAATGCATGAGCTTGAATAAGGAGAACCGCAGTTACTGCAGAATAAAATGGGTTGTGAATCTGTGGTACCATACGGGGTCTATCAATCGACAAAGCTTTCAACTCCTTCACGTTTATCGGTTTACCAGCTTGTCTCAGTAAATATGGAAACATGACTGCAATGGCTCCCATCTCTTTGCACATCATCACATCATTGCGGATTGAGCAGTTGCAGTCCAAAACTTGGAGAACCCAGGTTGTGGCATCAATGCAAACTCCAACCCAATGCTTCTTATCACAGTTAAAAGGGAAGTAGAACCTGGATGCTTCCAAGTTGGGGCAAACTGCATTAAAGGTATCCAACAGTGTTGGAGGGAACTTAAAACACTCTTTTTTAACCACCTTCAAAAACCTCCCATAAGTATTTGACAACTAAGCTACAAACTTTGTGTCGAGGAACACAGACTGGATTGCTGAATTCTGATTAGTTGGGGTGTTATAGGTAGAGCGTGTTTGATGAATAAGAACATCAACAACCTACAAAATAACCATATATTTCCATAAACAGACAGCCTTTTCATATTGGAATTTAGGTCGATATGAATATCAAAATGCATATAAGAAGAGACAAACCTTGGGAGGTAAATGTGATGACTTCTCCACCAGTACAAACAAGTCTTTGCCTTCGATTTTTAATCCGTTTACAATGAATGAACTGATAAATATAGTAATAACGTTGTTACTTAGGAGGGGTCCCCATATATTTAACGATTTAAAGTTGTTTTTGGTGTTATGGGAGGTTAACTTACAATGGACATTTCAACATCTCTATAAGCTTGCTATATTTGGCCGCAACGTCAATGTTTTCACCTGCCCGATTTCCGGCAACATGAGCTTCCCATGCCCTTGTAAGAAATGTTTTGTCACATTCGTAGTCACCCACTAACGCTTTTGGAACTACCTTCTGCCGCTTGCTTTTCTTGAAAAGGTGACATGGGGCCTCGGGTTCTGGTTCTCCAACACCATCTGCTTTGTTCAACTCTGTGTCACGGGATTCCTGGTTTTCAACTTCTAAACTTGTATTTCCTTTATTCGGTTCTTCTTGAGTTAGGCCTAGTGAAAATGTGAGTTTTGGAAACACAAGACGTTGGTCGAGAATCTGCAATTGAGAAAGCATTAGAAAGGTTATGAACACACTAGTTGTTGTAATAATGATAAGACAACATACGGATTCGGTTGGGGGAGGTGAAGCTTGGGGAGAGGTCGACTGGTGACTACCAAACACGCTACACATTACATCGTTGACCTTCTTTTGGTTTACTCCATCGTTGTCAACCTGCATATCCAATATATTTAAAAGATTATCCAGATAATGATGTAGTTTACCGTATAATGGTTTGTGATGCAAGCTAATTAATTTGTTAGCCAGTTATGTATGGTTTACTCTAAGTGTCAGGATGCGTATGCAATATATGTAATAGATTAACCACGCAATGACGTAGTTTACAGTATAATGGTGTGCGAGGCAAGCTAAGTAACTAGTTAGCCGCTTAGAGTAAGTAGTTATATTTTCTAAAAGTTTAGTTTTTCTGGACAAGAACAGGGGACACTTACATTGTCCGCAAAACGCATTGCCTCCCCAATAATGTGGGAAGCATCAACTACAACATGGCTCGCTGATAGGGGTTGACTGACCACACCGTTAGAATTCAAAAGCTCCTCTCCACCCTTACGAACACATCAGTACAGAGAGGTGTTGTTTTTTGTTTGGTTCCAATAATATAAGTAGAATAAATAACATAAGGTGTGAGAGATGTATAGAAAAACTTACTTTCTTTCCTGCAATTGGGTCAATGTTGTCTTCTCTGATATTGGTATTGATGATAGGTGGCCGAGCATGTGAAATCGTAAATGCTCCCGTGTTGCCATTGTTACAACCGTTACCAACTACAGTTTCTTCCACATGTTGCCTTCTCGAACCAGGGGATACAATAACCGGGTTTGATATGTTTTTGACAATTTCGCAGCGAAATTTATCCAACATATCTTGTACATTGGAAATAATAGTCGTTTGAAAACTAGAAAACACATCTCCAAATGTCTTCAGTTGTGTTCCCATGCGGTTAACATCGTCTGCTACACGGTGAAGATCTTCTGATACACGAGCTTTTACACAACTAGCAATGTATTCTGCATCAACCACATCGCCACAGGTTTGGTTAGATTTCTGTTTTGTTGTTTTCCTCAACTCTGCTTCACTTTTGGTTTCTTCCCGCATTCTTTCAACATCTGTTTTTGAAGCTCCACCGGTAAAACAAGAATGTGTGAATGAAAAACCTCCTTCTATTAAGTTAACCAAATTGTCAACAGTAACATCTCCTTCATCATCAGACCATCCGAACTCAGACTGACCATTGAAGTCCTCATTCCCCACCAAAATAATTGACACTACAGCCGCCTGAGATTGAAGATAAAAACAAATAAGATTAACTGGATTTATTAAAACACACAATACGTACGTACAACAATACCTTTCCAGCGCAGTCAGTTTCACGAGCATGTCCTGGACTAATACTTCGCTTCCCTCTTCTTTCTTTGTCGGGAAGATCTTCTTTAGCAGCATATTCACCTTCAGATCCGGATGAACCTCCTTCATGAAAAACTTCCGTCAGAGCTGGTACAGCTTCTATCATTACAAGCTGTAAAGCCATCACAAACCCCTTTAGAGCAATGGTATTTTGAGAGAGAGATACTTCGTTCCTCTCTTTGATACTGCTCATAAGCAACTCGAAGGATAAGCGCCCCCACGGAAATGCGAGAAACCCCTCTAAATCTTTAATTTTCTCTGCATGTTCGTGTGAAATCCGAGGTGTATGAGTTGTGGGCAGAATGACAGATGCAAGCAGGGCGAGGAAGGCATATTTAATCCGTGTTTCCTTCTCGGTAACTGGAACTTCCTTCAAGGTACCGAAAAGCTCACCCCAGTAAGGCTTCTCATTGATATGTTTCTTCGCTTTTTTTTTCCGAATGAGCTAGATACTGGGCACAATTGAGACCTGTGTCTAAGGCAAATTCCCGCAGGGAAAAGCGTATTGGCTTCCCGGCAAACAAGAACCACGCTTCATGTTTCTTCCTCACTTTCAACTGCCTCAATATAATATATCTCCCAAATCGACCAGAGAATGTTAGTTTCTCTGCTATGTCTACGAGCTTACCGAACGGGGATCGGCGCATAACTTCGACCTCATCTTCTTCCAGTGCTCGGAGAATCTTACTTATGGCAAATTTTGTGAGAAGGGGTAACCCTCACACCAACGGGTTCTTCGCCCAATGCAAACATCCTTTCCGGTATGGTACGCGATGGTTCGGCATCTGAATGATTTTGCATCTTGAAGGTTGCTTTCTCGGAAGGAGTTGGAAAAGAGAAAATTTCAAAAATCGAGATTTCAAATGTAAGAGAGTAGACGAAAACCCTTATTGAGCGAATTTTGAATTTCAAACTAATGTCATGAGAGGATATATTTTCGAAGATTCTCTCTTTCTGACAAGAAGATATGGAGAAGGATACGAAAATCTCCATATATCTTTACCAACAGATAACATAATCTTTTATCTCATACACGAAAGATTTTCCCAATAGGGGTATCAGTGTCATTATTATTTAGTGAATAGTTCAACACAGTAGATTATGGTACTTACCTAAATAGCGGATAAGTGTAGTGTATGGAGTGCAATTTCACTAAAATTATTATCTTACAGGATAGATAATTCATTCTATTGAATATAATATATATTAAAATAAATCAATTTAATGTTACCAAACTAAATATAATATAATTTTTTTATAATATTTCAATAGTATTAAAATAAATTTAATATAAATTTAGTTATGATGTTTTCGTTAGCATTTTTTAATTACTCTCAAGATTATTATAAATTATCAACTAAATTACTAAGATTATTTATTAAGATTAATAATTGAGCATAAAATATGACTAACCTAAAATTATGGAGAGCATGACAAATCAATAAATTTGTTTCTCAAATCTATACGATAAATATTAAATGATTCATATAATTAAATATTAAAACTTTTATATACTATAAAGTTTTATTTTAATAAAATATTTTTATTAGGTAAAATCAAATTGAAAACATTCATATATACATAAAACTATATATGCATGAATTTAGATTTATTCTAAAAATATTATGATGTAAAAAAGTTTTGGATAACATAATACATAATTTTTTTAGATAATGATGATTATATAATTAATGAAATTCGTTTTTAATTTATAGGTAATTATATATTTTCAAATATAATATAATTATTTATAAAGGTAATAAATATTCAAATGTTTTAATTTTTATTGTGAGAGAAAAATATCACTTTGTAAATAATATTATAAATATTTTTGAATTATTTGTTAACTTTTTCAGAAATTATCACAATGAGTGATATTGATTGTCCTAAAAAAAATATTTTAAAAGATAGATGAATCATTATATCGTATATGATATATATATTAACATAAAATCCGGTTTAATATTACTAAACCAAATATAATATAAACATATATAATATTAATATTATTAAAATAAATAATATAAATAAGGATGTTATTATCTTTAGAATTTTTTTAATTTATTCTCAAAATAATGGTAATTATCATATAAATTATTAAAATTATTTATATATTATTTATAATGATAAGATCAATATTAATTATTTTTAAGATAATGATAAATTATAAACTCAATCACGAAAATAGTTTATTAAAATTAATAATTAAGTATAAAATATGACTAAACCTAAAATTATGGAGAACTTGACAACTCATCAGATTCACTTCATAAATAATAGTATAGATAGATTATTTATATATTATTTATAATGATAAGATCAATATTAATTATTTTTAAGATAATGATAAATTATAAACTCAATCACGAAAATAGTTTATTAAAATTAATAATTAAGTATAAAATATGACTAAACCTAAAATTATGGAGAACTTGACAACTCATCAAATTAACTTCATAAATAATAGTATAGATAGATAGATATATTCTTTTTTCAAAACCAGCTGATGAACATTATAATGTAGAAATCTCTCGGTAGTTTTTTTTAAAAAATTGGAACATAACTATATATTTTTGTTATCTGACACGTAAAGATTATAATTTACTTTTTTTCAATTTAAACATGGTTTTAAACCCAAGAAAAACTAATAAAATAGTTTTATATATGGTTTTAAAGAGTTTTTGTAGTTGATAACGGTTATTAGCGTTTTGTAACAATCACAAAAACGTTACAATCGCCTCAAACCATTCTAAACTTCATAAAACCAATGGATGGTTCCAGCTAGCGTTTGCGGTTGCGAGCGATTGCGATTGGTAAATAACTATATATCTTTTTACAACATATATTTTTAAATTTAAAATTTAAATAGTATAAATAAAAAATATTTTCTATATTTTAATTTAAATTCACTAATAATATCATTTTATTTTATAAAAAAATAAACCAAAACTATTTACTATAATTTAAAAAAATTAAAATATATACATATATAAAAATATATACATATATAAGTGAAATAAAATGTTCTTTTTAAAGATAAATTTTCAAAATAAATTTTATTAAATCATAATTTTTCTTAAAATAAAAATAAATATAATATTGTTATTAATTATATTATATCAATAATTATTATATTTTATTATATCAGTATGTTTTGATATTTTTATAATGTTATAATATGTTAATATTGATAATTTATTATTAAATCTTTGGAATATCTCATAATCAACCAGTCACAAATATCCCGTAAACGTAACAATTTTTAATCATAATACTAATTAAACGAATCGTTTAATAACGCTAAAAACTGCAACCAGCAATTTCCGTAGACTCTTGCAACCGCAATCGGATTGTTTCAATCAGTGAGGTCCTTAAAGAAAAGTGGGAGTCGCAGGATTATAAAGTTCTGCTTTCTAGGCAGATTCAAAGTTTTGTACAAATAAAGTAACTGAATTAAACAGAGAAACAAATAAAACTAAAAAATAATAAAGAAGGAAATACCAAAAAAGGTAAAAGTAATTGTAGTACAAGTGAAGGGGTAATTCGGTATTCCAACTGCATCTTCTTCCTTACTTTTTATTTTCACAATCCAAAAGACTCTGTAGGCAGATTTTTCGTTTCCTCTGCTTCCTCTTTTGCCGTTTCCTTCGGGAGAATAAACGGCGGCTTAAACAAAAGCATCGGGTTTTGAAAACTAGTAAGCAACTTTTACTACATTGCTCTTAGCTCTTCTTCTTTGGTGCTTTACTTTCTTTCTTTCTTTCTTCCTTCTTTTTCCTTTTTCGGTATTTACGATCAAACTCTCTGATTCTTGTTTCGATTTTCTTTTTTTTTTTTTTTTTGATCGACCCTCTTCTGTGAAATCCAAGTTTCTCTTACTAAACCGTGTAAGATTCTCGATGATTGTAAGTATTTAGCCTTTTCTCGTTTATGCATGTTTCGTTTTGAGATCGTCTAATGTTTTGCAAAGTTAAGGATTTTTTTTTGTGACCCTTTTGGAAAAGGGTTCTTGTCTTTCTTTCTTTCTCTGAATTCCATCAGTGGGTTTTTTAGCTCTGTTTTGTTGAGTTTTGAGGTTCAAAAAGTGTGAAAATTTCAGTAACATGTGTTCAAAGTTGAATCTCCTTTTATAATCTGTCGAATGATTTTCTCCTTTCTGGGTTTTGTTGATGATTTCTCTTTTATATTCAAACAGTGAATCTATTATATGTGTACTATAAGTTTAAAGTTCCAAAAGTTTGAAAACTTTCAATAATGATGTGTCTTTAAAGTTTGACCTTTTTTCTGTCTTCTGCAAACATTTTTTTTTTTTTTGAGGTTTGAGAGAGAGAGAGAGAATCTCTTTTGTCTGAACATGTTTTTTTCCTTTTGCGTTTTCATGCTAGATTCCATCTGTGATTCAATATAAAATATCCACTTCTTTGAAAAAAGTTCAATCTTGTTTGTGATAGGCCAGTCGGAGAGACATACTTTGCTCACTGTTTGGTCCATACCAATAGTTGTCTGTTTCTCTTGATCTCTAAGTGAGAGAGTTTTTTGGTTCTGTCTTATTGGTTAACTGTTAAAAGATTGCTTCTTTATTTTTGTACCATCTTCTGCACATTGGATATGTCACTAGAGATTGAATTTGATCACTACAGGTTTCTGATAAAACATATTTTTTTTTCACGTGGCCTTACTGATGCATTTTCTTGTTGTAGGCACTTCTGCAACATGGAGGAAGAATGTGAGGAGCTTCAGGTTCCCACCGGGACTCTAACGTCGATACGTTTTAGCATTTCAAATAACAAAAACCGAGTAAGTGCTGCCCTGAATATTCAATAACCAATAGTTATATCTGTTGTTAATGTCTGCATCAAACCAAACTTAATGTAAATGGTACTTTCTTATAGAAGAACATGTCTGTCATGGATGTTGAAGCAGCAAATCAAGTAACTGATTCCCGGCTAGGGCTCCCAAATCCGGATGGTATTTGCAAATCATGTGGCAGCAAAGATAGAAAAGTTTGCGAAGGTTTATACATATTAATGAATCCAGTTTTGGTGTAATTATTTGCATATCATGTGGAAGCTTATTAATGATTGTTTTTTTTTTGTTTCTGTTTAGGTCATTTTGGGGTTATTAACCTCAGGTACCCGGTGATTAACCCGTATTTCCTTAAGGAGATAGCTACATTGTTTAACAAGATCTGCCCTGGATGTAAATACATGCGGAAAAAGCAGTCTCAGGTTCAAGAGATTTATTAGGAACCCTTTTTATGCATGTAAGTAAATATCAGGTTTGTGTTAACGTTATGTCTTTTGCTTTGTACAGAGTACTGAAGACCGGCCTGAGAGATGTAGATACTGCATTGTAAGAAGAAGTTTGAGTGCAACTAACTTCTTTCTTATAAGTTGTGTTCATATACAGTTTTTCTTTTTGAATCTTTCAGTCAAATACAGGTTACCCTCTAATGAAGTTTCGTGTAAGCACAAAAGAAGTCTTTAGGCGATCTGGAATTGTTTGTGAAGTGAGTGAAGACAATCTGTTCAAGCTCAGTAAACGGGGACTATCAGCATTACCTCCAGATTATTGGGAGTTTTTGCCTAAAGACTCTAATATCGACGAAAGCTGTCTGAAACCAAGCAGGCGGATTCTAACGCATGCACAGGTATACAAGAGTGACATGTTAACATCCAAATCCTTATTTGTTTGTTTTGGTTTGCATAAACAAATGTCTGGAACGTTTCCCTTTTTTTTTCTGGCAGGTTTATGCTCTGTTGTGTGGGATTGATGAGAGGCTGATCAGGAAGGATATCCCCATGTTTGGCTCTCTTCCTCTGACATCTTTTCCAGTTACACCAAACGGTCATCGTGTATCCGAGATGGTTAATCAGTTCACCGGAGCTCGACTAGTTTTTGTAAGTGGAAAAGCTATGAATCTTGAATTGTTTTCTTTTTGATGTAATGTGTCTCATATATACTATTGGTTTTTGTTGAACTTTTTTCTAGGATGAACGGACTCGGATCTACAAGAAACTAGTTGGCTTCGAAGGAAATGGGCTTGAGTTGAGTTCTCGTGTGATCGAATGCATGCAGTATTCAAGAGTAAGCAGTAGTTTTTGATAGACTAAGCTTCTTGTAATCCTCTGTGATGGTAAGTTAAATCTTGTTTGTGGTTGCAGCTCTTTTCAGAAAACATGTCACCGAGTCAAGAATCTGCAAATCCGTACCAGAAGAAGTCAGATACTCCCAAACTGTGCGGTCTAAGGTTCATGAAAGATGTGCTGCTTGGTAAAAGAAGTGACCATACGTTCAGGACAGTGGTTGTCGGTGACCCATCTCTCAAGCTTAATGAGATTGGTATACCTCGGAGGATCGCTGAGAGGCTTCAAGTATCAGAGAATCTCAACGACTGGAACAGAGAAAGGCTTGTCACTTCCTGTTTCCACAAGCTGCTCGAGAAAGGAGAGACTCATGTGAGAAGAGGAGGTAGCTTAGTGGCTATCCGAGTCATTGATGATCTTCAAACAGGAGACAGCATTTTAAGGACACTAAACGATGGAGACACGGTGTTGATGAACAGACCTCCTTCCATTCATCAGCATTCGCTTATTTCAATGTCGGTTAAAGTGCTCCCTACTACTTCCGTTGTCTCCTTGAACCCTATCTGTTGTTTACCGTTTCGTGGTGACTTTGACGGAGATTGTCTTCACGGGTACGTTCCTCAGTCTATCCAAGCCAAGGTTGAGCTTGATGAGCTTGTGGCTTTGGATAAACAGCTTGTTAACAGACAGAATGGTCGTAACCTGCTTTCGTTAGGACAGGACAGCTTGACAGCAGCTTATCTGGTTAATGTCGAGACAAACTGTTTTCTGAATCGAGCTCAGATGCAGCAGCTGCAAATGTATTGCCCATTTGAGCTTCCTCCACCTGCCATTATCAGAGCTTCTCCTTCGAGCAGCGAGCCTCAATGGACAGGAATGCAGCTGTTTGGGATGCTTCTCCCTCCCGGGTTTGAGTACACTTACCCTCTGAACAATGTGTTTGTAAGCAACGGAGAGCTGTTGTCTTCTTCTGATGGGTCTGGTTGGTTGCGTGACGGTGAAGGAAACTTCATCCAGGGTTTGCTGAAGCATGATAAAGAGAAAGTGCTAGATATCATTTACTCCACTCAAGAAATGCTCTCTCAGTGGTTGCTGAATCGAGGATTGAGTGTTTCTTTAGCTGATTTGTACTTCACCTCCGATCAGCAGTCTCGGAGAAACTTGACAGAGGAGATAGTTTACGGTTTGCAGGAAGCTGAACAAGTCTGCAACAAGCAGCAGCTTATGGTTGAGTCCCGTAGAGATTTCCTCGCGGTTAACGGAGAAGAGGAGGAAGATTGGGTTGCAGACTTGGCCAGGTTCTGCTACGAGAGACAGAGATCAGCGACCTTAAGCAAACTTGCTGTTAGTGCATTCAAAGATGCATATAGAGATGTTCAAGCTCTGGCTTATAGATACGGCGACCAATCAAATTCGTTTCTCATCATGTCCAAAGCTGGTAGCAAAGGAAACATGGGGAAGCTTGCTCAGCACAGTATGTGCATTGGTCTGCAGAACTCTTCAGTTGCATTGTCCTTCGGGTTTCCACGTAAGCTGACTTGTGAGGCATGGAACGACCCAAACAGCTCGATTCGCGGCGTAAAGGGACAAGACCAAACAGCTTATGAGTCATTTGTCCCGTTTGGGGTCATTGAGAACTCGTTTTTGACGGGTCTGAATCCGTTGGAGTCTTTTGTTCATTCCGTGACAAGCCGTGACAGCTCCTTCAGCGGTAATGCTGATCTCCCGGGGACGCTTAATAGAAAACTGATGTTCTTTATGAGGGACATATACGCTGCTTACGACGGGACAGTGAGAAACTCTTTCGGCAACCATTTAGTTCAGTTTCGTTATGAGACTGATGCAGAAGACATAACCGGTGAAGCAGTTGGATCACTTTCTGCTTGTGCTCTCACTGAGGCTGCTTACAGCGCGCTTGATCAGCCCATTAGTCTTCTTGAAACATCGCCTCTTCTGAATCTTAAGGTTTTCTCTTTCTTCTTATTACCTCTCCTTGACGTTTTTGTAAATCTCATTCACACTTTATCTTCTTCTAGTGCAGAATGTGTTAGAGTGTGGGTCGAAGAAAGGTCTAAAAGAACAGACAATGTCTTTATACTTGTCTGAAACACTTTCTAAGAAAAAACACGGATTCGAATACGGTGCACTGGACATCAAAAACCACTTGGAGAAACTGAGTTTCTCAGAGATTGTTTCAACGTCCACGATAATGTTGGTAACTTGAACTGTCTTTCTAAAAATCTTTCTTCCAATGGCTTCTCCTAACACATGTTTATCGTTCTCTTGGTTTATAGATTTTCTCCGAGGACAAACACAAAAATGCCTATGAGCTCGTGGGTTTGCCATTTTCATATCTCCAAGGTACAAAGCTCATACATATACAAAACCCACCTACATGTCTATATATGGAAAAACACATTCTAATGTTATCTCTTTTCTAAAATTATAGAAAGTACTGAAACAGAAACAACTGGACCTCGAATCTGTTGTCTCTTCATTAAACAAGCAGTATGCGAATAGGAAGAAAGAACTGAAGCTTGATGTAACCGATTTAGAGATACAAAGCACGTAAGATACATACTGCGTACATGTTTATTTGTGGCATCTTTATGTCTATATTGGATACTAATATGGTATACATTTATGTGTTGTTGATTAGAAACCACTGCTCTTGGGATGATAAGTCAATGGAGGATGATAGATTCTGCATCACTGTTACTGTTTTTGAAGCCTCCACGCAGGATTCTTTGGAACTTGAGGCCGTTCGACTTGTCTTGATCCCATTTCTTCTCGACTCTCCTGTCAAAGGTAAGAAACAACGAGGACAGTTCTTGTTTTGTGTTACTGTTCTTACGAGTTCTGTCATACTTGCAGGCTACCGAGAGATTAAAAAGGTGGATATCTTATGGGTTGACAGACCAAAAGCGCCGAAAAGGAACAAGAAACATATGGCGGGTGAGCTTTTCTTGAAGGTAACTATGCATGGAGTTCGTGGCAAAAAGAGCTTTTGGAGCGCTCTTCTCGAAACCTGTCTTCCCATTATGGATATGATCGATTGGACAAGAAGCCATCCTGATAATATACGTCAATGCTGCTCTGTTTACGGAATAGACGCTGGTCGGAGCATTTTCCTAGCGGTTAGTTTATTCTGTACAGTTTATGGAGTAGACGCTGGTCTTGCAGCTTCTAGTGTTTAAGACTTTGTCTCCGGTGATGATGACAGGATTTGGAGTCTGCTGTGTCTGATACCGGTAAGGCAATGCTACGTGAACATCTGCTTCTTGTAGCTGATTGCCTCTCTGTTACTGGAGAGTTTGTGGCATTAAACCCCAAAGGTTGGAGTAAACAAAGACAGGCCGAGTCCACTCCTGCAGCTTTCACTCAAGCGTGCTTCTCGGTATGTAAACTAAATCATAACTTCTTTTCCCGGTTAAGATATTGGTTTTGACAAGTAGTGCATTGGTTAAAATATCTACAGAGCCCAAGTCAATGCTTTATCAAAGCTGCTAAAGAAGGTGTTACAGACGAGCTTCAAGGATCTATCGACGCATTAGCTTGGGGAAAGGTTCCTTCCTTTGGGACTGGAGATCAGTTCGAAATCATCATCTCCCCAAAGGTAACAAACAACTTCTTAACATTATGTTTAATCACTACTTCTTGCAGTGGTTTTCAAATTAGTGTATTCATGCGTTCTTCAGAATCATGGGTTTAGTAGTACACCGGTAGACGTGTATGACTTTCTGAGAAGTACAGCCACGCTTCCAAAGACAAAGACGGTGGTGCGTGCAACAAGCTCCTTGCCCAAATCAGACAAGTTCACTGTCCAGCCATTCCCCTTGCTCGATACCGCTCTCTCGAAAGCAGTCAAGACACTCGATGGGAAAGGACTCACAAGGTCGCAGCTCAGAATGATCTTTACATGGGACGACATTGAAAAGCTTTCTCGGTCGCTGAAACGCATTCTCTACAAGTAAGGAAACATAACAGCCTTTCTTGGTTTTCAGTTTTCTCTGCTCCAAGAACAAGTAAAGATTCATCATCCTTTTGGCTTTTGTTTTGTTAGTTACGAGATCGATGCTCCGTTGAATGAAAAAGATGGGAGACTTCTGATGATGGCTCTTCTCTTCCACCCCAATAGAGATGAGAAGATAGGACCAGGCTTCCAAGGAATTAAGGTAAATTATTAGAAAAAATTCTGGGAAAATGGGTTTTTAATCGAGGTAAATATGGAGTTTTGGAATTAGAGTTCCAAATTTCAAAAATTAAAAAATTAAAGTTAAAATTTTTAAAACAAAAAGAGGTTATTTTAGCATTTTTTTAAAAATATATATTTTTCTGACAAAAACTTAAAAAAAAATTATTTGAGAGAATTATTATTTTTTAATTCCTCAACTAATTGAAATCATCACTTTTAATACCCAATTTTAGGTTGCACAGATTTATTCCTCAAGTAATCTTTAACCATGCAAATTCGGAATAAAAAAGTTAAACGTTACAATACTAAACAGAGACTATAAATCGAAAAAACAGAGATTGAGTTTTGTTTATAAAACCCAAAAATTCCTAAATTCTCTAGGGAGGATGACATGTATGAAGAAGTGAACGTGTTGAAAGTTGAAGTTCAATTATTAAAGAAGTGGTTTCAGGATGCAAAAGAGAGCTTAAAAAATTCAAAATCAAACACATGGTTCTTGTTGTTTGTTTGGTCTTTTGGTGGTTGTAGTCATCAACCTCATTGTGCTTCTTCTTCATTCCTTATCTCTTCTTCTTTAGTCAAATTTATTGTCTTTTCTGAATTTCTTATCTTCTTCATCAAGCATATTCTTTGTCTCTTCTTCGTTCCTTATCAGTTCACCACTTTGGTTAATTGTTTCTTCTTCAGCCAAAATATTTATGTCTTCTTCAAGAATGTTCATCATTCCTCTTTCAACAACATTGCTTCTTTCTTCTTCTTCAATAACAGTCCTAGAGACAAATTAATGAGAAAAAATTGTAACAAACATTAACCAGACACTACACAAAGTAACAAAAAGATTGAATTTACTTTTCATTATCTGTTGATTTTGGAACTTCAGGTTCGACACGATCCAAGGGTGTTCTTCGAATTGGAAGCTTATTCGTATTCCTCCATGCCTTCCAGTGAAAGTTCTCACCATCTCATCACCACAAATCGTTTTTCTCTTTAGCAATTGAAGAAAATTTAGGACTCTGAGTTTCCAAAGCAAAAGACCATCTCTTTTTGTTTTAGACTTTAGTTTAATTAACGTTTAATCTTTTTTAGTTTTTAGTTTAATTTTTGTGCAATTAAACATTACTTCAGGAATAAATCTGTGCAACCTAAAGTTGGGTATTAAAAATGCTAATTTCAAATAGATGAGGATTTAAACGCCTGTTTTCCCCAAAAACTCTTTATATGTTTCTTGAAAAAACATCAAAAGATCCTGACATGGTTTTATCTTGCAGGTGGCTAATTCTAAGCATGGGAATGCTCGTTGCTTCGAGGTGGTGAGAACAGACGGAACAACAGAAGATTTTTCTTACCACAAGTGTGTGTTGGGGGCAACAGAGATCATTGCCCCTAAGAGGGTAAACTTCTACAAGGCCAAGTACCTTAGAAACGGTACGGTGCAGCCGGGTGCTATCTAAAAACCAAACTCCAAAAACAAACTATCTTTTGTTGATATAGTATCAGAACAATGTAGGAAGGTGTGTGTTATGTTGATAGATAGAAAGATAGATATAGGGGAAAAGCTTGTTTTTGCTCTAAGCTTCTTTTTGCTCCTTTCACTATGTGATACCTTTGCCTTACACCTTAAAAGGCTTAAAGGTTCATTACTTAGTGGAAGCAGCAACGAGAAGCTGGCAAAGCAGGGCTTCTGTTCAGTTTCTTGTCTCTGTTTGTAAGACTTTGGAATTTCCGGTTTAACTATGAAATATGTATCCTGTTATGTTTTTGTTCTCTTTATCCGGTTTAGATTGGTTTTGATGCAATTTCTTTTGATTCCTATAACATCTTCTGCTTCTTTCGTGAGAGTTGAAAACTTATTTTGGTTAGCTAAGCGTATTACTCCAGTAATGTTTTGTTCTCTTCCCTGGTTAAATACAATGACAATACAATGGACATCATCTCAGCAAACAATACATCAATATAATTTATCCCAAAAAATAAAAATTGGATAAATGTGAATGAATTTTTTATAAGCTAGTCTGGGTAAAAGTTTGGGTAAAAGTTTGATTTAAAGTGAAGATTATTATATTTATTTTGCAAGTTTGATAGGCTGGGTAAGATGATCTATAAATGGGTTTTGGACCATAAGGAAAATTGATTTTTTTATAAGTTAGGCTGCGTAAAAGTTTGATTTAAAATGAAGATTATTGTATTTATTTTGCAAGTTTAATAGGCTGAGTAAGATGATCTATAAATCGTTTTAGACCATAAGGGAAAAAGCTTGGTGACCAAGTTTAATCAAAATGGGTGAATAAGTAAGCTAATTTGGTGTGCAATGTAAGCTAACTTGGTGACCAAACTAATCTCTACTATTAAATAGAAACATAATCTTTTCACAAATATACATCTCAAACACATACACAAAGCAAGGTTCCTACAAGCAATACTTTTTAGGTTTTCTTCTTTTATTTAGTAAGTCTTGAGAGTATTCGTAATAGTTATAGTTCGTAGATTCTGTTTCGGGTGCAACGAAACAGCTTCATCGTGTTTGTATTCTGAAATTCAAAAATTGCATAGAAATTGTCTTACATTACGAGCAATTCATTGAGTTAAAGAAAGAGATCAAATCTCGACTCCACAAATTCATATATTTCCTTAACGATTTCTTAAACGTTTTATAATTTATATATTATTGTTTATATGCTTTATGTTTCGTGATTTTTAGTCAGGATTTTCTCGTTCCAACAATCTTAACTCACTAAATCTGCTTCATGCTTATCGCTTGAATCAAATTAAATATTCCAAACAATATTTCTATAAAACGATTTATAAAATGTTTTTAAAATCGGTCTGAAACGATTTGTGAACGCTCTTTAGCTATTTTGCAAAATGTTTTGATAAAAAAAAACACTTTACGCGATAGTCTCTGACAGGTTTGCGATCTCGTTTTTCAACATAAAAAAAGATCTTTTTGATTAAAATAGCGTTTAAGAAAATCTTTAAGACAAGTTATAGGAAAGATTGTTAAACATTTAAGACGTTTTATGCAATTTTGGAAACGTCTATTATATAATGACTTAAAAATTTTAATCGCTTATTGAATTGAGTTTTCAATACTTACTACGACTCTATGTGTATTTTGTGAATAAATTCAATAATGACTAATTATTTCACTAACGAGCTACAAAATTTAAGCTCTTAAGATAAGTCTTGTGAAATATAGATTTATCTTAGAAGATTGAGTTCATAATACTTCCGAATAAAAAATTTAAACAATAACTCAAATTTTTTTGGATATATCTTATAAGATAAAGCTTCTTAGTACCTTTGGATAAACCTAATTTAAAGATTGAATCTAAATAACTATTATGGATAAATCCAAAACATTGTGTCCATATGGATAAATCTATATATAAAGATTGTCTCCAAATGATTATAAATGATTTTCTTTTGAATAAATCTAAATTTAAGGATTAAAGATTGCGTTAAATAATCATATTATACGAATAAAATCAGTGAGACGATAACCCTAATTGGGAATGGTCATTGATTTGAATCGTCTTTCTGTGAAGATTTGTCTATGTCTAGTAAAATTACTATATAAGTCTATAGCTAGTTGAATACTTTCATGAAATTGTAAGTTTTTTTAATGGATAAATCAAGTCTTAGAACACACGCTCAAAGAACTTTGCAGTGACAAAAGTTCTTTTGGTGGAATAGATGTTTGTTGAATCTGAAATCGGTATACCTTGATTGGTGATCGATTTCGATGGTGGGTTTATCAAAGAGACGATTTAATGAACAGATCAAAGAAGTATATTGATTGAAGTTGAATGTCTGATGAAGAATAAAGAAAGAACAAGTAATATGAAAACCTTAGTTCTAGGTTTGCTATGATTTTATATGTTATTTTGTAGGGTCCTTCCTAGTGGGTGCCGAGTTTACTTGCTTTCCACTCCTTTAGTATTTTCGAAAACCTTTCGAAGACCTTTCGAAGGACGAGATCACCGAGTTGTTGCGGGCTAGATTTAACCCTTTTGTTGTAATAGGATTCGGCAAGATGTTGATAGTTCTGAATCCATAGTAAGGCTTGATCTCGTCGTTCTTCGAGTTGATCTAGGGCATTGATCATCATCTCGTCATTAAGATCACTGTGTTGAGGCATCTTCAATCTTCTGAGACTGGTTACATTGACCTCGGCGGGAGCCATTGCTTCGACTACGTAAGCCAATGAGAACGGCGTTCTTCTTGTGGCACTTTGAGGTGTAGTTCGATAGGACTAGAGCACTCCATCCAACTCGTCGGCCCAGTGTCCCTTCGACGAGGGCTTGATGTCCTTGAGATCCACCATCATCTTTATCAAGTTCTGACGGAAGATGAGGTCGACTGAGCTCCTGGTGTCGATGAGGACACGTGTAACCTCAGAAGTACCGATTTGGAGCTCGATTAGCAGGGGACCGTTATACGACTGAGCTATGTCGGTCAGGTCACTTTTGAAGAACGTTATTGGCGTCTCTCCCTCGCGCTTCGTTGGTCATCGCTGAGCAGTTACTGCTTTGCGCTGGTACTCCTTTATCGCCTTTACTGAATCATTACATAGGGGTGATCCACCGAGGATGACGTTAACTCGTCGGAAAATGCTGGACCGTTTGTCGGATAACTACTTCCGAAGATCAGGTGCTGCCATGTTTACCTTGGGGGTAAGCTTCCGACGGAGGTCGTCATCTGAGAGCCTTGTTTTTTTTTGCTTTGAAGGAGAGTATTTTGCAGATCGGTTGTCGAGCGCTTTTGTTGGAGATGGTCCCGGAGATCTCAGTCATTATTTTCCTCAGAAGATGAAGACGTCGAGGGATGCGCCGAGATGAGGTTGATCCGTCGAGCGACTTGCGGTCTATCATCTTCGGTATCAGTATCATCACGGTGCCAAGGTGGAGCAGCTGCGTCCTGTGTCATCTGGGTGAACCGCCTGGTTAGACTCCTAGGATTTGGCGTTTGCTTGTCGGTTTTTGGTACAACTGCCTTTTTTTCTAGCTTGCTTAGCCTTCGGTGGGTCGAGTGTGACGACTCCGCTTTTGAATGGTGAGAATAAGGCCTCCGCGAGCTGCTTACATTCCTTCGTGTCGTGACGTTTGGCTTTGTGATAAGTACAAAACTTAGTTTCGTCGTACGTCAAAGGTTTCCCCTCCAGAGTTTTGTCCCATACATTCCATGGTCATTCAGTTGGCGCTGCAGTAGAAGTGGCACCTGGTTCCTCGGTTGCTGAGTAGACCTTACCTTTTTTCTCGTTAGGCTGATGCTGGCGAGGTTCTTGGTAGGTAAACATCGTCTTCGGAGTTAGCTGGAGTTTTAACGTGTTTTGCTTCGCAGTATAGGCCGCGTTGTCTTCCTCTATCCGAATGAAGCAATTTGCTCTATGAAGTGCGTCTTCTAGAGTAATTGTGTTGTTTGTATAGAGGTCAGGTCGGAAGGACGATCTGATCCATAACGCGTTGCATAGCGCCTCCACTGCGGTTTTGTCTGGGACGTCACCTTGGAGACGAGGTTTTTGAATCTTTCCATGAAATCTTGGAGAGACTCCTATTGACCTTGGGATATTTTTTTATAAATCGGTCGCTGAGGCTCCTTAGCGAATATACATGGAGTAATGCTTCAAGAACTCGGTAGAGAGCTCTTTGAAAGTGCTGATCGAGTTTGCCGATAGTCAAGAGAACCAAGTGAGGGCTGGCCCGGTTAAATTCTCAACAAAGAGTTGACAATAACCGGCATCTCGTTCCTCTAAGGTGAAATGAGCTCGACCCATGGCGATGTTGAAGCTGGTCATGTGGTCGCTAGGGTCGGAGTCGCCGCGTAAGGATGGAATCCGGAGTTTGTCTTGGTGTCGAACTCAGATGTCAGTGATCTTCTTGGTGAAAGGAGTTTTTTGAGTTGCTTCGAAGACTCGATCGATCTCTGGTGCAAAACTTGTGGCTTGATGAATTCGAGACGACATGTTTTTAATCGTCCCCTGAAGGCGAAGAAGTTTTTCGTTGGTCGCTCGATCGGTTGCTTGATCTAGCGTCGTAGTTTGGAATAAACGTCTTCTCGCCGTATCAGGATCTTGATCGTCTGCTTGCGTATGAGGTAAGCATGCGGCGGCGATTACCTCTAAACGTTCTTGTGTTGCCTTGTTAGCGGCATCCTGCTGATCAAGTCGTTGAACCACGGCCACAAGAGATGCGAAGACGGTGTTAAGGTCGACTAGTTGTTGACCTGTTTGATTCGTCGGGGATCCTGTCATCGTCTTGATCGATGTTCTTGATCGCTACTATATGAATTTTCCACAGACGGCGCCAATTGTTGAATCTGAAATCGGTATACCTTGATTGGTGATTGATTTCGATGGTGGGTTTATCAAAGAGGCGATTTAATGAACAAATCAAAAAAGTATATTGATTGAAGTTGAATGTCTGATGAAGAACAAAGCAAGAACAAGTAATATGAAAACTCTAGTTCTAGGTTTGCTCTGATTGTATGTGTTATTTTGTAGGGTCCCTCCCAATTGATACCGAGTTTACCTGCCCTCCACTCCTTAGTATTTTCGAAGGACGAGATCACCGAGTTGTAGCGGGCGAGATTTAACCCTTCTGTTGTAATAGGATTCAACAAGATGTTGATAGTTCTAAATCCGTAGTAAGGCTTGATCTCGTCGTTCTTCGAGTTGATCTAGGGCATTGATCATCATCTCATAATTAAGATCATTGTGTTAAGGCATCTTCAATCTTCTGAGACTGGTTACATTGACATCGGCGGTAGCCATTGCTTCGACTCCGTAAGCCAATGAGAACGACGTTCTTCCTGTGGCACTCCGAGGTGTAGTTCGATTGGACCAGAGCACTCCATCCAACTCGTCGGCCCAGTGTCCCTTCTTGAGATCTAATCTTTTCTTTATTCCGTCGATGATGATCTTGTTCGTTGCCTCGGTCTAGCCATTCCCCTGAGGGTATATGGGAGTTAAGAAGCTCAAGTGGATCCTCCGTTTCTTGCAAAAGTCCCAGAACTTGTTGGAGGTGAACTGGGATCCATTATCGGTGGTTATTTCGTAAGGCAATCCATGCCAACATATGATATATTTCCAAACGAAGCTCTGCACCTCGTTCTCGGTGATTTGGACATAAGCTTTGGCTTCAATCCGCTTGGTGAAATAATCGGTCAGGACGAGTAGAAAACGTCTCTGTCTTGAGCTGGGTAATGGACCGACTATATCCATCGCCCATCACATATGGATGGCATATGAGATAACGACTACATGTATAATACCCATCATATAATAGTCAAAGATCTGTAATCCTTCATGCATGAGATAACGACTACACGTATGTGTCAACAAATTTGATATACTGGGTCTATAGGTAAATTGGAATTTTTTCAGGAAAACCTATCTCTCGCAAGGAGCCATATGAATTGACTTTCAAGTAAGTTAAATATGCAAATCACAAAGTATATGATATTCAAAATTATGAACATAATGCGAAAGTGATTGAGAAAAAGAATTAGAAAAGCCTAGTGTTCATATGGAATTATACATTAGCTTCAGAAAGTAACATGCTCAAAAGAAGTTCAATAGATAATTTCAGAAAGCTAACACACATTGTAGCAAGGCTGGCGAATGTTGTAGCAATATTACTTTACATAGAGACAGTGTAAATTCTCAAATCAATTTGATAAAAACTCACACATTAAGTATAGTTTTGGATTAGTGTTCCATAAAATAATGGAATATATATGTGGCAACTTAAACTAGAATAAATGTGTTCTTAAGAGAATTAACATTATTTCTTCATAAGAATTGTTCCTTATTCACTAGAATCCAATGAATTTGAGGAACAAAAGTTCTAAATTCATAACGGATGAATGCAAGCATGCATGATTTTGAGTTATCTTAGAAAATGTGGGAGAAGATTGCTTACCACATTCAAATATTGGCAAAATGTCATGTACTTTAGAAAAGTAATGTACATTCATACAAATACCTCAAAGTGCAGGGGTGCTTGGAAAAGTTGTTGTACTAACTCCTAAAAACGTGGAGGTGCTTAGCAAAAGTAATAGTATTACCTCCTAAATGGTTACAATTATACCAAAAACCGTTGATTGTATATTCATCGGTTATGCATGCAACAACAATGCTTATAGGTTTTTGGTTCATACATCAGATTCACTGGAAATTAATGTCAATACAATCATCGAATCAAAGAATGCTTCATTCTTTGAAAATATATTTTCATGTAAGGATAAACAATATCTGAAACGCACTCGTAAAGAAAAAGATGCGATGACCTCTAGTTATGAGGCAAGTATTTCTAGCACTTCTATAAACGAAGCAGAAGAAATGATAGACAAACCTAGACAAAGCAAGAGAGCTCGTAAGGAAAATTCGCATGGTGAATATTTTATAATGGTAGTTCTCACTGAGAATGAGCAAAAATCTTACGCCGAAGCCATGTCTACATCTGGCGCACCTTCTCTGAAAGAAGCAGTCAATAGTGAAATAAATTCTATAATGAATACCCATACCTATGAAATAACATAGTTAATTCAAGGGTTCAAACTTCAAAGCACTAAGGTGTAGATGGCTACTCAATATTTAATGAGATAAGACCTTAACCTTTGTATACATGTATATAAAGTATTGCAGGATACTTTCTGTGTGGCAATCACCTAATGAGTATGAAATGAGGTTGTTTCTAGGAAGATGAAGTTTAGGCTATATTATTCAAGTTCACTCATGACAAACTAGGCAAGTTCACGGCCAAAATGAACACAATATAAAAGTTAACTCTACGAAAAAACGCAGCTGTGTTGTATCTATCTCGGTTTACACAAAACTTCGGATAGTTCAAGACATCACGTCCACCTTCTGAAATGTAAATCCAGCAGATATTAACAATGAGTAGTTCAATGATGGAATACATTACTACCTCATATACAATTAGTTTTTCGCTTATACTCTCAAAAAGTCAGTCAGTCTAATCTAGTGTTAAGTTTAGCTAGTAGAGTCTGTCGAGTCTGCATAGTCTATCGAGTCTGCATGTGATTAGTATAACTTCTTATGGGGGATTGTTGGAACCCAATTTTATAAGCATTTGGACTGAATAAGAAATAGATAAGTGTGAAAAAATTTATAAGCCTAATGGGTTGAGTAAAATGATCCATAAATGGTCTTGGGCTATAAGGGAAAAACTTGGTGACCAAGTTTAATCAAACTTGATGAACAAGTTAAACCAACTTTGTGTGCAAGCTAAGTTAACTTGGCGACAAACTGATTTCTACTATAAATAGAAACATAATCTCTTTACAAAAATACATCTCAAATACACACACAAAAAATAAGTTTCCCACAAACAAAATTCTTTAGGTCTTCTTCTTTTATTTAGTAAGTCTCGAGAGTATTCGTAATAGCTATAGTTCATAGATTATATTTCGGTGCAGCATCGTGGTTGTATTATGAGGTTCCAAAATCTCATAGAAACCGTCTCACATTACGGGGGTGATTTATTAAATTAAGGAAAAAATCAAATCATGACTCCACAATTTATTTTATTTCTTTAACCATTTTTAACCATTTTATAGTCTATATATTATTATTTATATATTTTTAATTTGTGATTTTCAATGAGAATTTTCGTGGTCCAAAGTCTTTTTTACCAGGTCCACAACTGCACTTGCTTTTGTTATGGATATATAGCGACTAAAATGATTTATTTAGCTTTTCCCATGTTGAGTGACTTACCATATAAGATAGTTTTGAGTTTTTGTTTACATGTTAGGATACATCTTGTCTGAGGGACACTTTTCATGTTTCTGAGGCAGTTTATGGATGATTTAACCCTCTAATAGATGAGTAAATGATTTTGATAAAGTTTATTTGCTTGACTAACTATTTAACTAGTTTAGGATAAGTTTGGTTGGTGCATTAAATATTTTAGGATTAATTTGAATTGTGTGGTGGTGATTTTTTAACTTTTTGGAAAGAAAATGTTGAGATCTAACCAGGAAATTAAGAAAAATGTGTTTGATTAGACTTTTTTAAAATCATTCTTCATTCCCCTTAATTTTTATACTGGCTTTTTCTCATATTTTATAATACAGAAAATAAATATAATTGTTACAATAAATCATAAATATATATATTTTCTCTATATTTTAACATCCATTTAATATATCTATATATATAAAGTAGAATGGTCTCTCTTCTCCTTGCGCCACATCATCATGAAGGAAAGGACATTTAGTGACACATGTACTCAGACATTCCAAGTTGTGTTTTCATTTCGTTTTGATTTGGTTATCGAGTTTTTATGTGAAGCTTTGTTAACGGGCTTCACCCAGTAATATCATTGAATTGAGGCCCACAAACGTATATTCTTGACGATACAAATCCTTTCATACTTTGAGATATGTATCGTAATTCGTAACCTCCATCATCTTCCCCTCCATTCAGCCGACGAAGTAACTCATATACATCATGGTGAGCAACCAATTCATCCCACTATCTTATCTGCAATTTAGATTTGTTGCCTCCACTACAACCCGAAGGGAGTATACATAGATGTCCTCAAGGTTTTCAATCGAATTCACAAAGCTTCTTGAAATCATTATCTACGAAAGAAACAGAGCTTCCACCGACTCCACTTTTCCAATTTTAAGGTAGGACATTACAAGGAGACAGTCGTAACACGTCTTCTTCAATTTTCAGAAGCCATGGACGTGAAGAAAGCATCTGAGCTTCTGGGTGTGGACCTGGTTTTTGTCAACGAAAACGTAAGAATCTTTCAAGTTCTAAAACGTGTGAAATATAGGAGTCGAGTAACAAATTTAGATTCCAAGCGTCAGACACAAGGAAAGTAAACCTGCAATACTAAAATATTGAACATTAACATCAACTAGAAAATATAGATACCGAGAGAGTAATAAAAGTACAGTTAAATTAATTAAAATAAACATAGACTTTCTTTGTATGTTTAAATCAAGGAAATACAAGAAACTAGAAAATCATGGAAATTGATAAACTTCTTAAAACATTTGAACTATATATATGAACAATACATCAAATGCTCCATAAATAATCTTAATAGCTAAAAATACATCAAAAAGTTATGATTTTCTGTTTTTTTTTTCTTTTGGGTTAACCTTAATTTTGGTAGTAAAAAAACAATTGCGGAATCCATTATTTTCTATATTATTGTTGATGTGAGTTTGAAGAAAAATAAAAACAACAAAAATATATAAACTAACATGTTATTATGAATATTAAACAGTAACAATTAGTAACATATTTTAATGCTACTTGCTTATTTTGTTTTAAAAAATAATAATAAATTGACTTTCCTTTCAAACTATTTAAATTATAAAATTTAAGAAAAATGTATTAAAAATCTATCAAGTTAAATAAAAAGAAATATTATGAATATAACAAAATAGTTATATTTTAAATGAATCATTTTAATATA
The DNA here is from genome assembly GCA_012274485.2 of Sinapis alba. Lineage (NCBI taxonomy): Eukaryota > Viridiplantae > Streptophyta > Magnoliopsida > Brassicales > Brassicaceae > Sinapis > Sinapis alba. The sequence goes on along the minus strand of MU105938.1, from coordinate 156,119 downwards.
GTAACAAATATCATTTCTATTAAAAAAATAACAAAATTTATAGTAAAAATAGTAAAAATTATAATTAAAATAAACTAAAAACTTCATCAAAATTTAAAATATATTTAGATTATTTCATTTATTTGTTTACCCGCCCGTAGGGCGGGTCTGACCCTAGTATATTATATATATTTAACATTCATACAAAAAAATGTGTGGACATGAATGTAATTCATTTCTACGGACGACATGTCTATGCCTCGCATATTCAGAAAAATAAATCATCCATGATGAAACCATATACAATACAATCAACTACGATGCTTTATCCATAATGCATCTATCCAAAAAAGTTCTCATCCACGATGTTCTCGTCCACAATAAATTCATTCATGTTGAACTTGTGTAAAGCTAAACCAGAAAGATGGAGATTATCTTGATCCTCCCTTAAATAAAAAATAATTAGATGAGGAAAATATATCAAGAACAACAAACAAACTCATATCAAAAATCAATCTTTTTAAACAAAGAACAGATCTTAAAACCAAATCTGGAAAGCTTTAGCAATAACAACAAATAACTCCGACAACAACTGAACTTTTAAAACAAAAATATATCAAGAAGAACAGATTTTAAAATCAAACCATGCAAGTAAAAGCAGATGGCTCTAACAAAAAACAAGCTTTTAAATGAAGATATAACAAGAAGAACATAGCTTAAAAGCATAGCTTAAAAGCAAAACTGGAAAAAATAACCTTGCATGTTGGAGTCTGTCATGTTGCTTAGAGGGATCCAGTTTGTGCGTCGCGGTGTTCGACGGAGCAACTAATTAGAGTTGCAGAGACCTCTATTAAAGAGAGAGATCGAGGTTTCAAGTGATGGTGTAAGGTAGAGAAAATAATTATTCTTTCAATCAAAAGTGGAATCCTAAAATTGAGTTTTGAGTTATTGGTTTGAAAACAATATTGGGAAAGTGAACTCCTAAAATTAAGCATACAATTTAATTAGTTTATTTAATTGGTTTTGGAAGAAACGAAAAAAAATAAGAATTGTATTAAGAAGTAAATCTGACATTCAACACCAATAAAATGTGTATCAAGTGAGAAGTGCCCATTAATGTTATTGGAAAGACAAAAAGGTGTCTGTATCTGTAACTTTCTCTTTATATAGATGTAGGAGAATTAAAAATGGAGTTTGGGGTAAATGAGTATAGAGACACATGTCGTGAACTCTATATGTCACATTGTCACTAGAATGACACCAGCGAAATGACTTTTATTCTCTATCAAAGAGCCTTAGGAAATCAAAAGATAAGATTTACATATGACTGATGTAAAGTAAACACGTAATGACTGACATGTTGCGAATGAAGTTTTTTTTTTTTTGTCAACTTACACTTTCATTAGAAAAATCCAAACATACATATTACAATAGAAGAAAAGCCCAAATCTCATCAATACATAAAGTCAAAATTATTAAGTCCACTTTACTGGTCCAATAATTACTTCGAGAACCACACCGCTATTCCACACGTCTCCACAACGAAGAGATCTTCACACGCGTCTTCATTAACCTTTGCATGAATCATGATGTTCTTGGAATTGACACGCGTCTGACGCACCGCCGCATGGGATGAGAGGAACCGGAACGTCACACCGCCGGCATATAAGAATCCGCCTAGCTTCGTCACCGGAATAGGTTTTGAACTCAATCTCCTATCTTTCACCAAACTGTCGCTTTAATGAAAATATCCATCAGTCTTCATTGGATAATAACTCTGGGATTACTCGAATCGATTGTTTGAAGATCTTTACCGAACCACCTTCAATATAGAGAAGATACTGATTCATCTAAACCTTCATTGAATCAGCAGAGATTACTCCAACTTCACATCTTTCTGTCTATCAAGGAAACTTCACTCATGTACCAAATCACTGGTACAACCTCTTAGAGAGAGAGAGCGAAGATTGACTCCTTTAAGAAAGGATTAAAGTGCTAATCCGAGAGAGGATAGAAGACTTCACTGAAGCAAACAGGATCCTAATACTAACTGTGAAAGAAGAGAAACATAAAACTATAATCAATCTCAAAGAAGAACAATAGAAACAACCATGAAGTTTTGCTTCATTCAAGATTGAATACACTACTACAAAACATTGCCACCGTGAATTTATTAATCACCTCCGCGAAGAACATATCGATCTCTCGATCCAAGAGTAGTAATATAATACAATCAAAAGAACAAAAAACAAAAGATCATGGTGACCGGTGACGGAAAGCCACCGGAGCAAGATCTGTAGTTGGAGTTTTCTAGAAAGAGGTCGGAGAGAAACTAGAGAGAGATGGTAAAGCGCCTTGTTATGCTCCACTTGGCTTCGAATACAAACTTTTTCTTTATTTCTTTTTTTTTTATTCTATATATATATATATATATAGTTGTTTTTACAATTAATTTGTTCTTATGTTTCCACGTCCCTTTAAGACGAGCAATGTCACAAAATGTAGGACGTGGTGAAAAAATTTGGGTACATATATTTCCAGAGAAGTCAGTTACAGTAAGATCCGCGGAAACGCGTATGGGCTCTGGAAAACTATTTCTTAACAATGAGATGAGGCAATCTATGAAGAAAGTTTGAGCTCTTTTATCGAGCATAACTACGGTTTGTCTATAAATACTGCATATTTTATTGTATTCATAAAGGCTTCAGTACCAGTGAGATTATTAACCGTACTCTTTTTGGGACAGTAGGCTTCACCGGTAAGGACGACTGTTCTTTTTGAGTTGCTGTATCAAAAAGTCCATAACTTGTATCCATGCACTTCATATTTGCATGGAGTTCGCTCCCAGCAACCAGTTCAACTAAAGGGGCATAGGGGCTATTGAATACAAGTATCATATGCTTTACGCTAAAATAAGAAAATAATACTTTTGTTTTTTTCTTTACCAAAAATAATACTTTCTTTATTTACTTCTATTTTAAACCAGGAGAAAATCTGACACCTTGCCAAATTATATAGTAACTAGATAAATTAATTAGCACAACGTTGTAGTGTGTAAGAATCTAATAACTAGGTGGCTTCACCCCGCGCAAGCGCGGGGTTAGTGTGTTCAATAATAGTGTACTATATTTTGGGTTATATTGTTTTAGTATCACATTTTTTTTTGCATGTTTAATCTTTTATTGAAATAGTTTTCTTTAACTGTCATTTTTATTCATTTCTAAAATTATAATTTATTATTTTTCCCTCGTTAACTTGGTTGATTTTCTCCTCTCTTACATATAGTGTTTAACATGTCATATTTACCAATGTTATGGATTTTCACAATCGATGCAATGATGCCTCTCTTAAGGGGAAGGTGTTGTTATTGCTAATTGTACATATGTAACCAGTCATTCGATTACAACTATCAATTATCTTCAACATGTAGATGTATTTTATTGCTCTTGTTGTTGAACACCATCGTCCATGTTTATTATTTCTACTTTTGCCTCCATTATATTGTGACTGTACCTGCAGTAATGCCATATTATATGCATGTGTTAAATTTGTACTTTGTATGCTTTCCCGTATTTATTACTCCACGGATTTGATCACAAAAAAAAATTATTGAGATAGTTTAATACCAACTGATCAGTAAGTCCTTCTTACCAGTCACTACTATGCTTGCGCTTTCGAACATATTTCGTTGGTTGTTTAATCTGAACTCATACATGTTCTCAAACATATCGAAAACATTAATAGGACTTTCATACTCACATTTTCTGGAACCGGTTATGGCCTATAGTAATGCGAGAAGGTTCCATCCAAACTTTCTAAACAAAATACCTGATTTACAAATCCAACACATAACACATGATCTAGTTACTATGTTGAATAATCGAAAGAAAATATCAGGAAAAATGTTGTACTTTTACATTTCTTGGTGATGGATATGACTCGAGTAGATCATATTGTTATCAAAAGCAACAACCTGTTTAAGAAACAATAGTTTGAGAGAAATGGCTTGTATTTTTATTATTAGTAGATCACAAAGTGTCAATCAAGGAGACCGGAGTACGTTAGGAGAGAACTACAAAACTAAATATATCAGGCAAGATTCAGCATCGTAAAATACCTCTGATATAACCTTCATGCAAAATCATCAGTCTTCGCAAAGATCATACCCTAACCAATAAAGAAAAAAGAAAATATAAGATTAAATCATAATCGGGAAAAATTATAATCAAAAATTGGAAAAGATACAAACTGATGTGACAAAAAAACATATCATAGGAACATTAGGAACGAATATGAAAAAAAACTATAAAAATAAAATTCCAGAAATAATGAGGAAAAATTATTACTTATCATATTTAATAAGGAACAATATTGTTCTATATTCTTTTATAATAAAAGAAATGAGAAAGAATAGAAAGAAAAAAAAAATTTCTTACAAATAGAATTTTTATTTTAAGAACATTAAGGAATGCATTATTTCTCTTCATTTCTTTGTCATCATTCATACTCTTAGAATCTGAAACTTAACATGAAAAAGTAAACCCAACAACATTCAAATAATTTAACACAATTACGATGCAAAAGCAAAGAAGCTAATAGAGAATCTTAAAAGAAAACAATCAAACTTACCATTCTTCATATTCAACTTAAGATCAAACAAACAATACATTACAAATTTTCCCACAATTCATATGCAGTGCTTTATGTTTTCAAAAGAAAATCATATGTATTTCATATAGGAATTTTTCAATCTCATGGATGTTTTGCTCTCAGGTTAGTTCTAGCTTATAATAACTTTTTAAACACAGCCTTAGAAAGGGAAGAAGAATCTTGCCGAGACCAAGGTTATTAAAGTACCTGTATAAAATTTGATGTTTTACAATGAAAAACCTTTCATCGGCCTTAGTCCCCATTTTGGCTGCTCCGCTTCAGCGATACTGTACATGCTTCAAATTTGTGAAACACAGTATATATGCGAGTAGATAAGAACATGCAACCCCATTAACAAATTAGTATGTATGAAAGCACAGTCCCAAGTAAAGGATGGTGCATATTACTGAAAAGAGAAAATGATATGCAAGATCAGAAAATTCAAACCTGTGATAACATCCTACGCCAAAATCATATTTTCTGAATAACCGATCCAAGAAAAATATTTAGCTGAATAACCAATTTTTAAAACAGGGTGGTTATTTGACCGTAAGACCTAAGGATCCAATAAACTTTTTTCAGATCTTTGACGCTGGTGTAGCTCAAACGCGTCATCTCCATCATCCATTTAGTCTTATCTTAGATACAACCAATAAGTTAAGAAAACAACAAATCAGTCATCTTGCAGTATTAACAATCACAACTTAACCAAAAAATAAGAGATCTTTGATACATAAAGCGAACAGCTTTATGTATTGAACAAAAAAAGTATTAGAGTAGAGCAACATTACCAAGAGTAGAAGGTAACACCAACCTCTCCCAAATTCTCTGTTCGGAAACAAATTTAAAAAGTGAGTCTTTTAAAACGTTAGTTACAAACTTGGTAGATAAGAGATAATGAAAGAAATAAGATCTATGTCTATCGATAGTAGAGACCGAGTTGATGGTTAAAAGAAGCTAATGAGTAACCTGGATTCTGGGTTTGACAATGATTTACATGTTTGGTTGTTTGTGGATCGAAAAGGGTGTAACTGGAAGTGATGATTCCAATTACACGGCTCCAAAATTTCTTGGATCGAGTCAGATACACTCTTGCGCCATCAAAGAAGAACTTCATCGTCATGATGAAAAGAACATAATAATTTATAAATTAATCGGCCTTTTCAATTCTCTCAAGTGTCGCTGAACAAAAAAAATGCAGCTGAAGAGAAAGAGAAAAACGTTTAAGAAATTGTAGGACCCACATAAAAGTGTGATGACGTGGATAGCCTCAATGGAATGAGAACTGTCCCATTATATAATAGATTATATAATACCTAGATACATTATTAATAAATTATCTAGTTTTTCTATGTAACAACTGAATATTGTCTAAAAAACTAATACTCTGTTTTACATAGAATAACTTGTCGTTTTCAAGGTATCTATGTCTTTTTTCTTTTTTTGGTCTAATCTGTGTTTTCCTGTTATGAAAGAAATAATAATTGGAATTAACGAGTATCATTTTGGTCTTAATCTGGGATTAAAATTTTTTGTATAGTCTTAACAACAATTTGGAAGCCCTAGCCGTTTTGAAAGAAAAGAAACAGAGATTTTTTGGTTGAACTTGGTTGGTTCTATAACGCATGCATTAGTTGTATCCGTTTTCAACTTGTGTTATATGGTTATGTTAGTTTAAAAGTCGATGGTTTATTTGTATTTTCAAATATCCTATAATAGTCCTAAAATTTTTTTGTCATAAAAATAGGGAGAAAATGACCAAAATATTTTATTAAAAAGGTAAATATACACTTATATCCATAGGATTAACTATTCTAGACTTAGGATTTAGAGTTAAAGGGTGAGTTTTGAGATTAGAGTTCCAAATTTCAAAAAAATAAAAAATAAATATTAAAATTTTTAAAACAAAAAAATATTATTTTAATCATTTTATTTTTTGAAAACTATTTTTATAATAAAAACTTAAAAATTGACTATTTGAAAGAATTACCTTATTTTCTATGGTAGGCTTTCTTTTCTACAGACTATTAAGAATGGGTGTTCAAGTATCCACGGGTATCCATTTAGAGTTAATTTTGATTTATTCAGATTTCGGGTTTTTGTGGTTAAAACTTTAAATTCTATTTGGGCATTTATAAATTTTAGCTCAAATTCGATTTGAATATTTGCGGGTCTGGTTTAGATTTTCATAACCTATTTAAATTATTTTTAAAAATTTAAAATTCTTATATACTTTAAATTTTCAAAATCTGAATATAAAATAATATATTACATTTGAATAATGTATGCTAAAATATCTAAAATTAACATATTAATTACTTTGGTTTGAGTATTTGGATAAAGAGTCAATATATATTTTAAGTATTTTGGTATTTTGTGTGTTTAGTTATTTTAAACATTTACTTTTGATTATTTATATATATTTTTCAAGTAATTTTGGGTAACTTCAAAATATTTTATATATTTAGATACTTTTATATATTAAATCTAAAAATAATTAATATATTTAAGTATATTAATCTGATTTAGATGTATTCAAATATCCAGAATATTTTATTTCTGGTCGGATTCGGTTATGGTTCTTTAGTTACCAAAATTTGGAATCTGTTTGAATATTTAACTAATTTGGGTCCAGTTTGATATTATACTTTTGGATCAGATCCATGGGTTAAATCCTTATTTAGTGTGGAACTATTTTGCTTCTTCTCCATTAATATTTTTTTGGTAAATGTTGATGTCCATTGACATTATGAAATATAAATAACTTGAAGTGTTATAAAACAACAATTTGGAAAACGAGTAACACGTGAGACAATATGTATATACAGAAAACATGGATTGTAGGTAACCACATAATGAGTTTAGGGATGTGCCGCCATTTTGGTAAGTTCTGTCCAAACATTTAGTCCGCAATCTCTTGTAGGCGTATCGTAATGTAATAAGCTAGGAAATATCTTTCATACAATAATTAAATCGTCCAAACAAAATCGTGTCGCTTTCTTTGGAAATATTCCCCTTTTTTGGAACTCGCTTTTACTCCCTTTAGTCAATAAAAATAACAAATACAACTTGAATATAAACTTATATGATGAGTCCATGACTTGTCCATTACAACACATAAAAGAAGGACAAATTGATTACGGAGACATCTATCTACACATGCGAGTTCGTGGCTGTAACACCCGCCCTTCCCTAACATTAACTTACGGTTACCGAGCGCAGAGTTAAAGAAACATGTTCCATGTCCTCTTATTGGTCCAAAAATTCTCGAAACGTTTTTTTCTGTACAAATCTACCACCCAATCATTACCGACACTTCTATTTATAGTGTTGCGACATGAAAAATGAAAAGGAGAGCATGAGTAATTGAATTACTTAGTGAAGTGGTTCTAGACCAATTTTTCTGCATGAACTTCTATAATGCTCAATGTAAAACGAAGACTGATTAGCTACTAGCAATCATCATTTCAATACAATCAAAAGTCATTATCACACACAGAATTATGAGTTCAAGTAACCTAGAACTCTAGGACCTATCGCAGGTTCAAGGGGTTAAACACCGACCTACCCATTGCGGCATCCATATGTGATCACCCACCATGTATGGTAAATATCCAAAACCCGGATGCAGTCTATTCGGATATGGATATATCTAGCCATATCTCTTGGAATATATTCTCATTAATAAATTGATCTTGTATATATCTTGTGTATATCTAGATTAGGAATGAAACCCTTGTATAAAAAGAAGGTCTTGGACCTAAAGATGAATACAAAAAACCTTTACGATACTCTTGTTTTCTGACATGGTATCAGAGCCCTACTAGGGTTTCAAATTCTTGATTGGCGCCGATCATCATCCTTTCTTGATCGTCGTATTATTTGGTTTGGCAGAGTGATCATCATCCTTATTTGATCTACGTCAAACCGTGTTGAGTCGAGATGACTACTGAAGGAAAGACTGATGGAGGCTTGGTTCTAGCTGGAGAGGTGAAAGAGACGAGTGGAGTTCAGCAGAGAACTATCTCTCCTTATGACTTGAGCTCCAGTGACAATCCGGGAAGCGTTATTTTCCAACCGTTGCTGAGAGGTTCGAATTATGATGAGTGGGCAACCAATCTTCGGCTTGCTCTTGTGGCGAGGAAGAAGTTTGGTTTCGTGGATGGCAAAATTCCACAACCAAGACAAAACTCGCCCGATTTGGAGGATTGGTGGACCAACAATGCTTTGGTGATTTCATGGATGAAACTAACTATTGATGCAAACGTACGCACCAATCTATCGCATCACGACGTGGCTCATAGCTTATGGGAACATATCCAGAAGAGATTCTCTGTGAAGAATGGATCAAAAATCCAAAGGGTCAAGATAGAGATTGCTACGGCACAACGGAGAGGACAACCGATTGAGGCATACTTTGGTTATCTGAATAAGTTGTGGAAAACTCTGACTGATTACCGCCCCTTGAAGAGATGCAAGTGTGGAGGCTGTACTTGTGAACTCAACGTGGCGCTTGAAAAGGAACGTGATGAGGATCGAGTACATGAGTTTGTTCGTGGACTTGATGAAGTCTATATACCTACACGTTCTGCTCTATTGTCAAGAGTTCCATTCCCAAGCCTTGGATGATGTATACAATGCGTTGACACAAGAAGAAGACTCAAGAGTGGTGTCACGTACATACATGGAACAGAACGGAGGGGTGAGTTTTGCAGTGCAGACACAATCAAGAGGTAGAGTCTCTTCAGATGAACGTGATAAGAAAGTGATTTGTGGGAGTTGCGGGAGAAAAGGTCACGGATCCGATACATGTTTCCGACAAATTGGATATCCTCCATGGTGGGGAGATAGACCTAGAAACAAAGGAAATAACGGAAGTGGACCACCTCCAATGAAGAACAAAGGGAAGGAGGTAGCACTTGTGAATGCGATGGGGACTCAAGGTGGGGGTTCTCATGGATCAAACTCTTCTGCGATCTCAGAGTCAGACCGTGTGGGGTTCAGTGGCTTGAATGAAAACCAGTGGAGAACATTGGTGTCTATGTTGGAAGAAAGGAAGCAACCGCCACCGAGCCGTCTCACGGGTAAGTATTTCTTTGAATCTTGGATACTCGATAGTGGAGGTACGAATCACATGACTGGCTCTAGAGACTACATTACTGATATTCGATATATGGCTCCAATATGGATTAAGTTGCCTGATGGTAGATTTACTGTGGCTAGTCAGAAAAGATTGGTTCAGATTGGATCACAGATTGAGTTGAAAGATGTTTTCTTGGTTGATGGTTTAGATTGTCATTTGATATCAGTCTCTCAGTTGACTCGAGATAGTTATTGTATTATTCAGATGTCTGATAAGCTTTGTACGATTCAGGACCGCATCACGAAGACCCTGATTGGTGCGGGTGAGCAGCTTAGCGGACTGTATTTCTTTAGGAGTATGAATGTTGCTGTGGCGTTGATGGCTGGGTGTACGGATCGGCTATCGAGGGATGTCTGACATCGACGACTAGGACATCCATCTCTTAAAGTTGTAGACAAGCTGCATGTTTCTGGTTTTTCTAGTTCTGGTGTTTTAAATAATAAAGCGTGTGAAGTATGTATCCGCGCTAAGCATTCTCGTGATGTATTCCCATTGAGTTCGAATAAGACTACTGCTCCTTTTGAATTAATACACTGCGATTTATGGGGACCTTATAGAACACCAGCCTTGTGTGGGCACAATATTTCTTGACTATTCTGGATGATTGTTCACGAAGCTTATGGCTGTACTTGTTGCCGAATAAACAACAAGCACCAATGAAAATACAACAGTTCTTTGCCTTAGTTGAAAGGCAGTTCAATACCAGGATCAAGACATTCCGATCTGATAATGGAAGCGAATTCATCTGCCTAACCGATTTTTTCAGAAACAATGGAGTCATTCATGAGACTTCTTGTGTTGGAACTCCTCAACAGAATGGACTCGTTGAGAGAAAGCACCGACACATACTAAATGTAGCTCGTGCACTTAGATTTCAGGCATCTCTTCCGATAGAGTTTTGGGGAGAATGTGGCTTGGCTGCTGGGTACTTGATTAATCGTACACCGTCAGAAGTTTTGAAAGGGAAGACTCCCTTTGAGATGTTGTATCAGAGAACTCCGCCGATTCAGCATCTGAGAACTATTGGTTGTTTGTGTTTCGTTCATGAGAAAAAACATGGAGGGGACAAATTTGCGAGTAGAAGTAAACGAAGCATCTTTGTCGGCTATCCTTTTGGCAAGAAGGGATGGTGAGTGTATGATATTGAGAGCAGAAAAATCTCACTATCTCGAGATGTTGTTTTTATTGAAGATGAATTCCCATTTTCTTCACATACGATACATGAAGAAGACGACACTGAGCAGACAGTGCCAACAACACAAATGAGTGCACCTTTGGAGGAACCTGTTTCGAATCAGACACTAGCTCCACCAGCTGAAGTAACCTGGGAGAACACTGTTCCTCTAGTTGAGGTGACAGTGGCAGAAACAGAGTCTGAGACAGAATCTGTGGCAGAGTTTTTTCAAACCGAGTTAGATGGAGTTGAAGAGAATGACACTAGCAATGACTTAGAAGAAGTGTAACAAGAGGTTCTTGAGTCTAATTTAATTGCAGAAGATGCGAGTAACGAGATACAAACTATGGGCCGAGGACATAGAACAAAAGTGAGATTGACAAGACTCAAAGACTTTATCGCGAATACGGTTCATGAGACTTCTTGTTATCCAATAGAAGATTTTGTGTCATGCGACAGGTTTTCAGCTGATCACAGATGTTTTCTTGCAGCTATTACCTCTAATGAAGTTCCAAGGCATTATTCTCAAGCCGTGGAAGATGAACACTTTCGAGAAGCCATGAAACATGAGATAGTAGCACTTGAAGACAGTGGAACGTGGACTGTGGTGACATTACCTGCGGGGAAAAATTCTCTTGGATGTAGGTGGGTATATTGCATCAAATACAGAGCTGACGGAACTATAGAACGGTATAAGGCTCAACTGGTTGTATTTGGGAATCACCAAGTGGAGGGTGAGGACTACACTGAAACATTCACACCAGTTGCGAAAATGACAACCATTCAATGCTTTCTTCAGATTGTGGTCTCACATGACTGGGAGGTACACCAAATGGACGTGCATAATGCATTCCTGCATGGAGATCTTGAGGAAGAAGTATTTATGCAACTACCACCGGGATTTCGCGTAGACGATAAGAGCAAGGTGTGTAAGTTACACAAGTCTCTCTATGGACTTAAACAAGCACCAAGATGCTGGTTTGCCAAACTGTCTAAAGCATTGACAGATTATGGTTTTCTTCAATCTGTTCCATATTATTCTTTATTTGTCTACAATCAAGGTGGAGTTCAGATACATGTTTTGATCTATGTAGATGATCTAATTATCACAGGAAGTTCTCCCAAGGTAATATCCTCATTCAAGCAGTATCTGAGTACATGTTTTAAGATGAAGGATCTCGGGATTCTCAAATATTTTTTGGGGATTGAAGTGGCCAGAAGCGCATCAGCTATATACTTATGCCAAAGGAAGTTTGCTCTTGATATTATCACTGAAGCAGGGCTGCTTGGGGATAAACCTGCGTCGTTTCCAATGGATCAAAATCATCAACTCGCCCGAGCGACTGGTGCGACAATCTCTGACCCGAAGAGGTATAGACGACTTGTAGGGAGATTGATATATTTACGAGTGACTCGGCCAGAGCTGTCATACATGATCCACATTCTCTCACAGTTTATGCAGGCTCCAAAACAGGATCATATGGATGCTGCTATGAGAGTTGTGAGATATCTGAAGTGGAATCCTGGTCAAGGAGTGCTGCTGAAGGCAGGTCAACCTATTAAACTCACTGCATGGTGTGATGCTAATTGGGGAGCATGTCCTATTACCAAACGATCTTTGACGGCATGGTTTATACAACTTGGAGACTCACCGGTTTCGTGGAGAACATTCAAACAAGACACTGTGTCGAGATCATCGACGAAAGCTGAGTATAAAGCAATGTCTGGTACAAGAGTTGCTTTGGTTGAGGAATTTACTCTTTACACTTGGAGTTCAGTTTGATGCACCAATACCGGTTCATTGTGATAATATATCAGCGATTTATATGGCGGATAGTCCGGTATTCCATGAGAAAACTAAACATGTTGGAGTCAACTATCATTTTATACGAGATGAGATAGTGAGAGGTTTTATCACAACGAAGCATGTCTCCACGAAGATGCAGCTAGCGGACATACTGACGAAAGCACTTGGAAAGAAGGAATTTAGAGCATTTCTTGTCAAGTTGGGAATTCAAAATCTACACTCTCCAACTTGAGGGAGGGTATTCAGATATGGATATATCTAGCCATATCTCTTAGAATATATTCTCATTAATAGATTGATCTTGTATATATCTTGTGTATATCTAGATTAGGAATGAAACCCTTGTATAAAAAAAGGTCTTGGACCTAAAGATGAATACAGAAAACCTTTACGATACTCTTGTTTTCTGACACAGTCCACCATGCATAGGTTGATCACTTCCCGCTAAGACTCAGTGTGACTCAGTCACACTGGCGCCGCTAAACCTACCCCGCTTTTGAACAATGCAGTTCTGCATTTCCTGTCTAAATCCACCGATCTCGATGCCTTATCAATTCATTTCCTAATTTCATTTCCTTTCCTTTCCTTATTTACATTATTTCATTTTCAGACACCACCTATTTTTGGTATTACACTTAATTCAGTTTACATCCAATACACACATACTTAAAATTCATATACCCACTTCAAGTAACAAATTATCTCTTAACTTATACATTCAGTTCTTTATACCAACCTAGATTACACAAAACACTCATCACGATCATCCATAGTCATCATTCATTCAAAGAATCAGACAATCTTTCCCATCAACACAATGCAGTCCATTAATATCCTTTTATTAGTATGAGTGTTCTTATTCAACGTGATCCATGCATCTAATATCCTAACAACCATTATGATCTAACAACCTAAAAACAATCATAGCTCAACAATCATAATTCCTCATTCAAGATGATACAAGAACATGAGAGAATAACTAGGTTTGAATCACCTCACCTAAATAGATCTAAACAAACAAGCAAGGAAAACGAACAACAACTCAGATCTGAGCAATCGGGCTCGGGCTGCTCACGTACAGCGACCAGCGAGAGGAGGACTGGTAGTTACTGCTTGCGGTGACGACTCACGGTGGCTTGGACAGTGAAGAAAGAGAAAGAGAGAGAGAAATGACACGGTGGAAGAGAGAGAGAGAGAGAGAGAGAGAGAGAGAGAGAGAGAGGCGTGAGAGAGAGTTAGAGATCCAGGGTTTCGGTCTCTGGGAATCTTTACAAGGCCTCGCTTATAAAAAAAGAGAAGGGAACTCCAGGTTTAATCCTAACGAGCCTTAGATCCGACGGGTTTTCCCTTAAACCCAAGAATTTTTTTTGGTCTGGGTTTTAGGATGTTACAATTCTCTCTCTGTTAATCGGAATTCGCCCTGAATTCCAATCTTCAGACTTTGAGCCATAACATTCAAAACCCGAATGAACTTGAATACATAATAATTAAAGAAGGCACACAATACGACAATGAATTTTATCAAAGATATCCTTTTAAAAACTAACAAGTAAATAAAGAAAAACATGTGTAATACTCTTACGAGATGATCTTACAATCTCAGCTAGTCACTATGAATTGGATAAGCGCGTTCTGCCTTGGATCTATGACCAAATATGTGGGCACATCTAGCTGACGGTTCCATATCATCCTCAAATTTTGAATCATCTGATGGATCCTTTATTGGTTTCACAGCTTGGGACATCAACAACCCGTTCAACAATCCATTCCTTTGCTAATAATCTGAAACCCGGATGCGGTCCACCTTGCGTAGACTGATCACTTTCCACCAAGACTCGATGTGATTCAATCTTATCGGCACTGATAATCTTACCCCACTTTTGAATGTTGCGGTCACGTGTTTCCTGCCTAAACCCATCGTTCTCGCCTTCTCGGTGTCTTATCAATTCATTTCCTAATCTCATTTCCTTTCCTTATTTACATTCTTTGATTTTAAGACGCCATCCATTCTCGGTGTCACACTCAATTCAGTTTACATTCAGTATACACATACTTAACATTCATCTTCCTAGTTTAGGAAACAAGTTATCTATTAACCTACACGTTTAATTCTTTCTATCAACCTAGCTTACACAAAAAACTCATCATAATCACCCATATCAATCATTCATTCAAACAATCATACAATCTTTCACATCAAACAAAAGACAGTCCATCAATGTCTTAAATTAGTATGGCGTTTTTATGTAACATGATCCTTGCATCTAACATCCTAGAACCATCCTCATAGATCCGGAACCGCAGAAAAGCGACCGCCACCTGAGAACACCAAGCTGAAACATGCACGCCAAGAAAGCTAATCTCAGCACCATATTTGCTTAGATTTGAGATAAAACCGCAAGCAGAAGTACCGGGAAAAAAGGAAAATAGGCGGCAAGGCAGTCCTCATGAAGCGTGCGAGAAAGAGAGAGAGAGAGAGAGAGAGAGAGAGAGAGAGAGAGAGAGAGAGAGAGAGAGAGAGAGAGAGAGAGAGAGAGAGGCGTGAGAGAGAGTTAGAGATCCAGGGTTTCGGTCTCTGGGAATCTTTACAAGGCCTCGCTTATAAAAAAAGAGAAGGGAACTCCAGGTTTAATCCTAACGAGCCTTAGATCCGACGGGTTTTCCCTTAAACCCAAGAATTTTTTTTGGTCTGGGTTTTAGGATGTTACAATTCTCTCTCTGTTAATCGGAATTCGCCCTGAATTCCAATCTTCAGACTTTGAGCCATAGCATTCAAAACCCGAATGAACTTGAATGCATAATAATTAAGGAAGGCACACAATACGACAATGAATTTTATCAAAGATATCCTTTTAAAAACTAACAAGTAAATAAAGAAAAACATGTGTAATACTCTTACGAGATGATCTTACAATCTCAGCTAGTCACTATGAATTGGATAAGCGCGTTCTGCCTTGGATCTATGACCAAATATGTGGGCACATCTAGCTGACGGTTCCATATCATCCTCAAATTTTGAATCATCTGATGGATCCTTTATTGGTTTCACAGCTTGGGACATCAACAACCCGTTCAACAATCCATTCCTTTGCTAATAATCTGAAACCCGGATGAGGTCCACCTTGCGTAGACTGATCACTTTCCACCAAGACTCGATGTGATTCAATCTTATCGGCACTGATAATCTTACCCCACTTTTGAATGTTGCGGTCACGTGTTTCCTGCCTAAACCCATCGTTCTCGGTGTCTTATCAATTCATTTCCTAATCTCATTTCCTTTCCTTATTTACATTCTTTGATTTTAAGACGCCATCCATTCTCGGTGTCACACTCAATTCAGTTTACATCCAGTATACACATACTTAACATTCATCTTCCTAGTTTAGGAAACAAGTTATCTATTAACCTACACGTTTAATTCTTTCTATCAACCTAGCTTACACAAAACACTCATCATAATCACCCATATCAATCATTCATTCAAACAATCAGACAATCTTTCACATCGAACAAAAGACAGTCCATCAATGTCTTAAATTAGTATGGCATTTTTATGTAACATGATCCTTGCATCTAACATCCTAGAACCGTCCTCATAGATCCGGAACCGCAGAAAAGCGACCGCCACCTGAGAACACCAAGCTGAAACATGCACGCCAAGAAAGCTAATCTCAGCACCATATTTGCTTAGATTTGAGATAAAACCGCAAGCAGAAGTACCGGGAAAAAAAGGAAAATAGGCGGCAAGGCAGTCCTCATGAAGCGTGCGAGAAATAGAGAGAGAGAGAGAGAGAGAGAGAGAGAGAGAGAGAGAGAGAGTTGGAAAATATTACTAAAATTACTTTAGATTGTTTTATTACTGATGAAGCGAGTCAACATTTTGAAAATTGATATCGATATCGACCATAATAAATATTTTTAAAACTTTTTATTGCTATTGATATGGACCATAATTTATATTCAAAATTTTGATTTTGTTGTTTAACGACTTAAATGGTTTATCAAAAATATTTGTATTTTAAAAATCAGTTTAGACGATATCTATACGAATATATAGACGATAAATCGAAATATAAACAAAATAAATTTAAAATAAAAATCGGTGTACACTTACTGGCAGTTTAACATTAGAAAATGTTGTAATGTGCTACAATTTTCATCCAAAATTATGTTGCTTTCTTTAACTTCCCTCGGTTTATAAAAGTAATTGATGAATACAAACTGAATACAAACACACATGATGAGTAGGGGTAGGCACAAGCCAAGTACTTGTTGCATACTTGATACTTAAGTTGGTTTGTTCGAGTAATGAAAATTCAGATTTGTATTTGGTTTATTAAAAATGACTACTTACACTTTCAAGTACTTGCTAAAAATAGTGTATTTGCAAGTTACTTCCCCCATTTTACTACTTGTTAGTTATGAACTATTTAAAAATTATTTGATAGTTATTTCTAAGTTAGTTTTTTTACAAAAGTGACTCAAACTAAAAGTCAAATGCAAAACCAACCTATGATTTTTCAGAATTTTCATTTTCTCTTTTCATCCCAAAAGTTTGGATTATTAACGAAAATGCCATTTTTCAAAAATAATTGTTTTACTCTATCATCCTCATCTTCATCAAGTATTTACAATACTGTCATTACCATCAATACACCAACCACCATGAACAACCAATTTAAAGCTCTTAATGCTTCTAAAATCAACATTTACATCTTTATATTCTCATTTCTTACGCACACAAACTATTTCCCTTTCACTTCCTCTCTTATTCCTTCCTAAAATCTCAATTTTTTATTTCAAAATTTATAAGCTTATTAATGTTACTTAATTTCATGATTCTTGGTCAAGAACGAGTAGGTAACTTTCACTAAGAAATGTTATGTATTTGGAGAAGTTAAACATGAATCTCACTGGATTTAAGAATTTTTTTTTCCAGATCTGGTTCGTGGAGAAGACTAAACTGGAAGTCTTCTTCACAAAGAAGACTTCTACGGAAGTCTTCTTGTCAATGCATAAGTTAGTTTTGCAATTGACTTTATGTCTATTCTTTTAGAGAAGACTTTCTAGAAGTCTTCCAACTTTTCTTTGTTAACAGAAAAAATGAGAAGACTTCCATGTAAGTCTTCTCGAAAAATAAGTTAGTTTTGCAATTGACCAAATTGTTTCAGAAATTTAACTTTCTATAGAAGACTTCCATGAAATCTTTTGTCGGAAGACTTTATAGAAATCTTCTCAATTGTCGGTGAAAGTCTTCTCATTGTCGTTGAAAGTCTTTTTGGGTTACTATTGCAATTCTTGGGTTACTATTGTAATTGAGAATTTAAATTTAAATATTTAATTTGAACTAGAAGACTTTCCTGTAAGTCTTTTGACAGAAGAATTCCCTGTAAGTCTTCTATCTTTATCTTTATGTGATTTTGGTCAAACCTTTGGTTATGACATAAAACTTTCAGGAATGTGAAAACCAAAATTCACACTGTCGATTTTGTGATCTTAAGGGAAGTCTAAAAGATTTGACTTTCCCAGAGATCCCAGATTATCTGCGTAAACACACAAAACAAAGAAAAGAGAGATAACAAAATATCGAAAGTAAATTTCACTAAGGCGTTTTATTGATTGATAATATTAGAGTTACAGAGTTTCAGCGGAAATGAAGTAGACATAAATCATCAACAATGGAGAACGAAAGAACAAAGTAGAAAAACGTTATAAGTATCGAATTTGCCAGTCTAGCCACCTAGATTCTAAGTTCTCCTAAGCTAACAATAGTTTTTCTAGACCTAATTTTCCGATCTCCCTCGCCTTCAGCCTTAGCTCTCCTTATATATGCCTCCTGAGGCGGTTTGTCTCTTCCTTTTTTGCCCCTAGTCGAGTTTATCTCATTTCCGGGAATAATTCTTTTTCTCTCGATCTTCATGGTTATCTTTGGAAACTTTACATTTACCTTCTGATTTCTCGATATTTATCTTTGTGTGCATAAAGATAAACCGTCGTAACACCATTGGGCTTGGTTTCGTATGAAAACGTAAGCATGCCTTTAGTCTCGTACCCGTGTACTACGAGTGTAGGTCGCCATATGACGACCTAGGTTCGAGATGCTTTTGTTCTTTCCAAACCACTTTTTTGATAAGTTACTTCTAGAAATGGTAGCCTTAGTCGGTGTTTTCGAGAGAACCGTTTTTGACCCTAACAAGGAAGTTTTCTGGTTAAAATTATATATTTAAGTTTTAGTTTTTAATTGCAAAAGTAACATAAGTAGACTTTCACCAACAGTGAGAAGACTTCCATTAATATTTTAGAAGACTTTCTTGGAAGTCCTCTGTCGGAAGACTTCTTGAAAGTCTTCCACAAAAAGTCAAATTTCTGACACAATTTGGTCAATTACAAAACTAACCTATTTATTTTAAGAAGACTTACAAAACCACATAAGACTTAGAAATACAGAAGACTTAATAGGTTATAAAGGTAAAAATGTATTTGTTGTAATTTCATTATCCTTTTAGGTTACTTTTGCATTTGATTATTTTTTTTGTACATTTTTCATTTAAATTCAAGTTTTAGATTGGTTTTGACAATTTACTCTATAAATTATTTAATAATTATTTGTTTACTTTAGCTACTTAAATTTGTTCCAAGCTAATTTTTTTTTTATAAAAAGTATTTTCTTACATTTTTACATTTTAAGTCGATATATGATAACATTAAAATGGAAAGAAAAAAATGTTTTCATACACATCAATTATATAAAATAAAAAACTTTAAAATGTTTTAAAATATATCACTTTATAATTTATTTATTGTATAAACGAATTCTTTTACTATAATTTATAATTTTTTATTTTAAAATAAAAATGAGTAATAAATCAAAGATAACAAGCTACAAGTAACAAGCTACTAAACAATTATTATTTTTTATTTGTATCTATACTATTATTTAAGAAGTAAATTTGATTAGTTGTCAAGCTCTCCATAATTTTAGGTTTAATCATATTTTATACTTAACTATTAATCTATATTACTATTTAAGAACTGAATTTGATTAGTTGTCAAACTCTCCATAATTTTAGGTTTAGTCATATTTTATACTTAACTATTAATTTTATTATTTTAATAAAAAAATTTAGTGACTTAACTGATGATTTATATTTATCTTAAAAATAATTAAAAAAATTCTAACAATAATATCATAGTTATTTTATATTATCTTTATGCTTAATTATTAATATTAATAAATAATTTTAGTAATTTAGCTGATAATTATCATTATTTTGTGAATAGTTAAAAAATTCTAATGATAATATCATACTTAAATTTATATTATTTAATTTAGTAATATTAATATTATATTTAGTTTAATAATATTAAACCAAATTTATGTTAATATATATCACATAAGATATAATGATTCATCTGTTTTTATAAAAAAATTAGGACAATCAAAATCACTCATTGTGATAATTTCTGGAAAAAAATTGGCAAAAAATTCAAAAATATTTATATTATTTACAAAGTGTTTTTTTTCTCTTTCACAATAAAAGTTAAAACATTTGAATCTTTATTACCCTTAATAAATAATTATATTAGATTTACTAATATAAAATAAATTTCATTAATTAGTTAATCATCATTATCTAAAAAGATTCTATATTATGTTATCCAAAATTTGTTTACATCATAATATTCTTAGAAAAAATATAAGTCCATGCATATATTGTTTATGTATATATGAATGTTTTCAATTTTATTTGACCTAATAAAATATATTTTTTAAAATAAAATTTTATTGTATATAAATTTTTTAACATTTAATTATATGAATTATTTAATATTTATCTTATAGATTTGAGAAGTGAATTTGCTGATTTGTCATGCTCTCTATAATTTTAGGTTAGTCATATTTTATGCTCAATTATTAATCTTAATAAATAATTTAAGTGACTTATCTGATAATTTATCATTATCTTGAGAATAAATAAAAAAACTAACGACAATATCATAATTATATTTATATTATACTTATTTTAATACTATTAAAATATTATATATATATATATATGTTTATATTATATTTGCTTTAGTAACATTAAACCAGTTCTATTTTAATTATATATATATATATCATAAGATAGAGTGAATTATCTATCTTTTAAAATAATTATTTTAGGATAATCAAAAGTTGGCAAACAATTCAAAAATATTTATAATATTGTTTACGAAGTTATTTTTTCTCTCTCACATTAGAATTTAAAGTGTTTAAGATTTTTATTATCCTTAATAAATAATTAGATTAGCTTTGTTAATTTATTATCCACACATTAAAAAGTATTTCATTAATTTGATAATCAGCATTATCTAAAAAGATTATATATTATGTTATCTAAAATATTTTATATCATAATATTTTGAAAATAAATATAAAATTCATGTATATATGAATGTTTTCAAGTTTATTTTACATAATAAAAGATATTTTATTAAAATAAATTTTTTTTTATCATATATAATTTTTAATATTTATTAATTATTAAATATTTCATAAGCATGAAATAATTTATTTTAATAATTTTTGAATTAATAATAAATATATTTATAAATTTTGGTAAAATAATTAAGTTTGCAAGTGCGGGAAAAACACCTAGTTTGGAAATAATTGAAATAAACGATTTGATACTCGATTTGATCACCACGAATACTCGATTTTAAGAATCAAAGTACGAACTTAGTACCGCGTACCAGACGAGTAGTAAATAACTGTGCCCACCCCTAATGATGAGTGTGATTACAATATATTACTACATAAAATAAAAATGCAAATTGGTTACATACACATCGACACATACAAGTCAATGACTTTTCATTTATTATTGAAAAATAATTATGAAATATTTGTTAATTAATACTCTTTCTATTTTAAAATGTTTTATGTTTTAACATTTTCACACTTATTAAAAAAACATATAAAATTTTAGTTACCAATAAATTATTTTTCTTAATTTTTAACCAGTATAATTTTAATAAATATAATTATATTTTTTGAAGTTTACAATTTATAATTAATAAATACATTGAAAATGTAAAAAAAAATGTATTTTTTTGAAACAAAAACGTTTTTTAAAAGATGGATTTTTTTTGGATCAGAGGGAGTATTCTTCTATTTCTTAAAGATGTCGTTTTATAATTTTATTTTGTAATATTGTTTTGTGTTTTAATGCAAATTTTTAATTAAATGTTCATTTTAACTTCATTTTATTAGTTAGAAAAAGAATTATTGGATGAGTAAAAAAATAAAATAAAAATTTTAAATAATTTTTAATATGCATTAAAACTTTCAAGTGATGAAACAGAGAACTAGTAATGACGTAAATCTGTAACGACTAACGAGTAACGACACACATAAATATCAGAACAGCGATACATTAGTAGTTATTTCATAGATAGCCGTCTTAAATTCATTATTTCATTTTGACCCCAAACATTTCAGCTGGAAGTTCAGAAACCCAACCTGTAAGTTGTACATAATAACGAAAAGCCCACTTTTACAGAAACGTGTCTCTTTAGTACTTTCGGCACACATGATTTGATTTCTCTCTTTTGTCTTCAATGATTGGGCCTCTCTTTAAATGCAAATTGATGATCACATTGTTTAGTGAAACATTTACACTTTAGGTCACATTTCAAGTTATTAATTACATTTTGGGTCACTTTTGACTATTAAGACACTTTTTCTTAAACATATCTTTGTTTTTCAACTAGTCTAGTTACTTTATAAAATAAAATATAAAACTTTATCCGAACACCAAAAAGAAAGTTAAACTTTTGACTAACAAAAAAGTTCACCTTTTTAGGAATTATCATCATCAATCATTCATCGTCATCTTCTCCGAGCACGAGCTCCTTCTTCGTTGTTGCAACTGTGCGTCCGCAGAACACCGGTGCTCTACTTGCTGCTTTGCCGTCATCTCATGTCTACTCTAGTCGCGACTCACCGTGATGAGCCACCACAGACTCTCCTCATCGTCTTTGAAGTGATATCAACAAGTTGGGATCGAACACATCAAATTGAGTGGTCCGGTTCTTCTCAAGCTGATGATTCATCATAGTCAGACCTGGAAATCAAAGCATGGGATTGACATCACCAGATCAAGCAGTTCAAGTTTCACACTTCGATCTAGGTCCTCGGTGCTCAAAAGTCAGATTTTCAATTTCTGCATTTTTAGTCCCTGTATTCTATGAATTTTCATTTTTGACCCCACAACTTCCAAATGGTACATGCTTTCCCTCAACTTTTTCTGAAAACTTTTGATTGCAATATAGTGTTTGAAAGAAATAGTCTAGTTTAATTTTATACAGAAAATCTACATTTTGCAAGGTGTGCATATCGATCATTTTTAACGGTGTACATATGGATCCTACAAAATTATGTACATATGGATACAAAATTGTACACTGTTGAAACAAGTAAAACTAGCTTTGCAAATGTCGAAGTATCTATTGTATCGTGTAAAAGTAGTCACTTTATCATAGTAAGATGCTCATTTGGATATTTTGTTTATTAGATTTATAAATGTATATGTGGTCACTATATGGTGGTACACTGGTACATGTGTACACATTGATATTTTGTGTACATATGTACACATCAATATTTTATGTACATGTACAACAATATTTTGTGTACATGCAAATTATATAAAAACGGTGTACACACCTTTAAAAGAAATTAGATACTAATAATGAAAATTTTGAAATGTACACATCTATGAACTTGATAAACCATATGCATAATATTAGAGGAAAATGTGATTTTAATGGAAAGATGATCACTTTATCATAGTAAGGTGCTCATTTGGATATTTTGTTTATTAGATTTATAAATATATATGTGGTCACTATATGGTGGTACATGTGTACACATCAATATTTTGTGTACATGTGTACACATCAATATTTTGTGTACATGCAAATTATGTAAAAAGGTGTGTACATCGGCGGTGGAGCTACATCAGCGTCGGGTCCTCGAAATCTGACGCACCTCTTTCCTCTCCATCTTCACTCTCTCTTATTCTCACCACGACCGGTGCATCTTCTCGCTCTGTACCAACTACACATGAAACCACCGTACACATCTCATCATCTCCAATACACAAAACCGTGTTCATCGGAGAATCACCATCTCTGTTAAAAAACAAGATCTTCACAAAATCGTCGTTTAATGAAACAAGCTTCATCATCTCTATCGACAACATTTGTGACAAATATTACTCAACCAAATAATTATAAGAAAAGAAAAATCATATCTACGATTAAAATGCAGATTTGTAAAAAAATCGTCTCAATAAAAAAATCACAAGATAAAAAAAAAGAAAAAGATAAGAGAGAGAAAAAGTGGGTCCTATTAATTATTAGTTTTGTCTTAATTAGTCAAACACTCTAACCAACCGAACCAAATTACAATGTCATTTGACTAAAATATCCACTATGGTTTCAATTTTACAGGGACAAAAGGGACTTCAACCATCGAAAAATACTCATGTAGCACAAAGTGCTCTTGGTTGTAATAAAAAGACCTAAAGTGACCATATATGTAAATGACTCTTGTTTAGTCCGAAACTCTCTCTCTCTCTATTGATTCTCTTATTCTCATCGTCACCGGGTCTCATTACAAGAATCGAAAGCTTTCTGGGTTTGCGACTGCAAAGATTCTAAAAACCCATTCTTTGGTAAGATCTTTTTTTGTCGATTCAACACGTAAAGGAAGGAGCTCTTGATCCAGATTTGTTGTTTCTTTCAGGCTTATTCCTCCGTTGATGGTCATCTATCTATCTATCTCTTAAAGGTATGTTCGTTCATTCTTGTCGTTTAATTGCTTAGAAAACAAAAAGAGAGAGAATCTAATGTTCGATGTGACTCCATCTTCGCTTTTTTTTTTTTTTTTAAACTATTTGGAGTTTATCGCATGGCTGCTGGAATGTGGAATTTTCTGGAACAAGAAAAAACAATTTGTGTGCCTACTTAAAGCCAATTTGTCTGCTTTATAAATCATTACTCCACTTACATCTATTTATATAGATTATTATTATTATGTGTAGTAGGCCTTCATGCTAAGCTCGTGTGTTCTGATCCCTTTTGCCCACTATTTTAATCTTTTTTCCAGAGATTTGATCTGTTATAAGATCCCAAGAAAGACATCAGCTTTTGTTTTGAAGGAGGACACCAGTGAGAAGGAAGATAGATACAGGTAAGAAAAGAGCTTATTGATATATGTATATAAATCAAGATCTCTTCAGAGAGCAAAATATCTTTCTGAATTGAAATGCAAGAGTCTTTAAGCATATATATAAGCTGATTTTTTATTGTTTCTTCAGGTATTTTTGATTTGATTTAGTACTTTATTGTCTTCAGTGGTTTCTACCTGATCGTATCATCTGAGCCAGCCATTCACTAGCTGACTTTTTTATATGTATATTTGAAAATTGTTATTTAGAAAATTTCTTATTCTGATTTCTGTATTGTGCTTGAGCACTAAATAATGGGCAGCAATTCACAACCCATTTGAGGTTTTGTACCTTTTAGATGCTACCTATTCTTCTTTCCTTGACTCTTTCTTTCATATCCTAAACCGGTTCTGCATCAATACTTTGAATCTGCTTTGTGGCCATCTCTCTGGCCATCTACTTACATAGCTCTCTTTCTGAGTGGACGATCTGAAATCTCAGTGATCGTGTTTAATGAATTTTCGTTACCTCCACTGAGTAGGGCTTCTTATGGATTGGTTGATTGAAATTTCAGTGTATATTAGACCTTGGAGAGCTTTGAATGTGTCAAAATGTTCCTGGATCTGTTTTTTCTCTCTCCTTTCCAC
Organism: Sinapis alba; assembly: GCA_012274485.2. NCBI lineage: Eukaryota > Viridiplantae > Streptophyta > Magnoliopsida > Brassicales > Brassicaceae > Sinapis > Sinapis alba. Next base: position 130,501 of record MU105938.1, on the reverse strand, counting down.
TTTAGGATTAAAAAAAAACTGTTCTGGAAAGACTATTGACTGGGACAATATTATTATGTATCTGTATAAATTTCATTTTCGGTATGCCACACACCAACTCTTTGTTTGCTTCCTCAAGTTGACAAAAATGCAAAATCTTTATATAAGTGATATCAGGGGGTGTTCTAATCTCCACATTCTTCTCAGGCTCTTATCAAAAGTTGTTTCTCTGCTTTATGAGATAAAAAGATGGTGGCTTTTGGGAAATATCTGCAACGGAAACAAATCGAAGAATGGAGAGGGTATGCATCTGCTTATGACATTTATAACCATATATTAAACCTTTAGTTTATGATCTGATCATCTGATTGTGGTTGCTAATGACGTTTTGATGATTCCTGTGTAGCTATTACATCAATTACAAATTGATGAAGAAGAAAGTGAAGCAATATGCTGAACAAATACGAGGTGGATCTCAACATCCTCGCCATGTTCTGAAAGATTTCTCAAGGATGCTCGATACTCAAGTATGTTATTGTTATACATAGACTGTCAATATGATTTTGTTTCAATAGTTACCTTGTGTTGCGTGCATCTCTATAAGTTAAATGTGGCTTTATAAAAGTAACCGGAGTCTTATGTTTACCATTGTTTATATTTACCATTTTGATGATTAGTTGGAATTCTTTTATATTGAAACCGACCTACCACTGTGCAGATTGAGAAAACTGTCCTTTTCATGCTGGAACAACAAGGGTTGCTTGCAGGGAGATTAGCCACACTGAGGGAAACGCATGATGCTGTACTCGAGCAGCCTGACATATCAAAAATTGTGGAGCTAAGAGAATCATACAGAGATGTTGGAAGAGATCTTCTACAGCTTCTGGTATTCGTTGAGTTGAACGCCATTGGTCTGCGCAAGATACTTAAGAAGTTTGACAAACGGTTTGGCTATAGATTTGCCGACTACTACGTGAAAACTCGAGCTAATCATCCTTACTCACAGCTTCAGCAAGTGTTCAAGCATGTGGTAATTAAAAGTTTCTTCCCTGGTTTCATCTATAGGCACTTATTGTTGTTAGGAATCTTGAATGTTCTGTGTTTGGTATGCATAGGGTGTAGGAGCTGTTGTTGGGGCAATATCCCGCAATCTTCATGAGCTTCAAGAACATGAAGGAAGTTTTTATTCAATTTACGACCAACCTGTTCTTCCTCTTCAGGTAAATACATTTTAAATATAACACATCCAGATCCTCTACTCTCGTAATTCATTCTTTCTTCTTATTTGCTTAAACTCCGCAGGATCCAGTGGTTGAGGCAATAAAGACAGCAGTGGACAAGTTAACAAACTCAACGAGTTTCCTCAACTTCTTGGCACAACATGCTCTTATCATGCAAGATGATTTGCAGACTCCTTCAGAGGATACCATCGATGAACGGACTTACCATTTTAACTCGTTACTCCTGAACTTAGGAAACACATTTTTGTACATGGTCAACACATATATCATTGTGCCTACAGCAGATGACTATTCGATGAGCCTTGGTGCTGCAGCTACGGTTTGTGGTGTTGTCATTGGATCTATGGCTGTGGCTCAAGTTTTCTCATCGGTTTATTTCAGCGCTTGGTCCAACAAATCTTACTTCAAACCTCTTGTGTTTAGTAGCATTGCTCTCTTTATAGGGAACTTAATGTATGCGTTGGCTTATGATGCCAATTCCATAGCGCTTCTCTTACTAGGCCGTCTCTGTTGTGGGTAAGTTCTGAAGTGGACATTCCTATGAATCGTTTAAAAGAGGAAACCTTTTCGTCAACTTGTTATGACCCTTTTTAATTTGCAGGCTGGGATCAGCAAGAGCTGTGAACCGGAGATACATCAGTGATTGCGTGCCTTTAAGAATCAGAATGCAGGCATCAGCAGGTTTTGTGAGTGCTAGTGCTCTTGGAATGGCTTGTGGTCCTGCACTCGCCGGTTTACTCCAAATCAAATTCAAGATCTACAAGCTGACATTTAACCAGTCTACTTTGCCTGGGTGGGTTATGGCTGTGGCTTGGCTGTTGTATTTGGTATGGCTATGCATTTCATTCAAGGAGCCGTTGCGTGATACAGAGGATCAAGAGGAACAAGAAAGAAGCAATCACAATGAAACAACTTCAAGTAATCTGCTTTTGTAGATTTTTTTTTTTTTTTTTTTTTTTTTTTTTTTTTAATAGTAAACTGTTCCTTTATTGATTGAAGCGAGTTTTGATTGGACTCTCTTGGATGATGCAGTGACAGACAGAGAAGATAACAGTAGAGTCGTGGAGGAAGGTCTTCGAAAGCCGTTGCTGATTACTTCAGGGCTCAAGCTGGAAGATGAAGATGATTGCGATGAAAGTGAAGAATCTGCAGAAGATTCTCGGAGGCCTGCAAATTCTTTTGGTGATGCATACCGACTTCTTACTCCATCTGTTAAGGTATCATCATCAGCTTCCTGTAACATAATTTTGATGGAGTTGATCCCTATAGATAGAAGTTTATCTGACTGAAAGCTCTCCTGTGTGGTTTTTGGTCGTGTCAGGTTCAACTATTGATCTACTTCATGCTCAAATACGCGATGGAGATATTACTGTCGGAGTCTAGTGTGGTTACTTCATACTATTTTGGCTGGACAACAAGCTCGGTCGCCATCTTCCTGGCGTGCCTTGGCCTCACGGTGCTACCAATCAACATTCTTGTCGGAAGTTACATCAGTAACATGTTTGAAGACAGGTAAATCTTTGAATCTTAGCTCAAACTGAAACTTTAGATGCTTTTTCATGCTTCTTGGTCACTGAATCCATATGAAGCTTGATGGTGTTTATATGACTGATATGCAGGCAAATCCTTTTGACATCTGAGATCATTGTCTTTATCGGGATTCTATTCAGTTTTAACTTGTTTGTTCCATATACCGTACCGCAATACGTGATCTCTGGTCTAGTAATGTTCGTTGCTGCTGAAGTTCTCGAAGGTATATATATACAAGTAAACAAAACTCTTTTTGCTTTACGAAGCAACTGATTCTAACGGCTTTTGTTTTGTCTTTATATAGGTGTAAATCTGTCGTTGTTATCGAGGGTAATGTCGTCGAGGCTATCAAAAGGAACTTACAACGGAGGATTGCTCTCCACGGAAGCGGGGACGTTGGCTAGGGTTGTGGCGGATGCAACCATAACGCTGGGAGGATACTTGGGAAGAAACCATCTCTTGAATGCAACTCTTCTACCATCACTTGTTATCTGCATTGGCTCCGTTGTTGCTACCTGTTGTACTTATAACTCTCTCTATTGATATGTTTAAGAGATTTTGCTACCAATTTTACAAAATAGAATAAAAGAGAAACAGTGTGTATGATCTTCTCTTTGTTTGATTATCTTGTGATCTTCTCTTTGTTTGATTATCTAGTGATCATCTTACCATGTGATGGTTGTGAGTCTCCACTAGAGACTAAACAGAGTTTATATTTTTGTAGTGTTTATGTTTCTGACTAAATAAATGCGCAAAGATCAATATAATAAAAGTTTCGAATATGACAGAGGATAGCTCATGGTTTTTACCTGTATTGCAAATGAGAAAGACTCATATTGACTTAAAGACACAAACTTAAGTAGCATCCCAACCGTTGCTTTATATCCCAAGTTTGTCTTTCAGTTCGTCGAACCGTATACAATGGCTTAGTTGCAAATTTGTTCATTAACCCATTCAGGACCATGCAGTTCAAAGAACAAAAAGAAAAATTTAGAGTCGACAATCTATTTTTTTAATAAAAACTATCATTTATCATTAAATGTCTCTCCTATATATCTCCAAGTTAAATCTACACAAATATAAATTTTACTCGTTTGTGATGTAAACCAGAAATCAAACCATTAAATGTTCAAAATAAACCAAAACAAAATAAATTGAGAAAAAAAACCCAACCTAACTTAAACATTTGACCCTTATATCCAAACAGTTAAATCAGTCCGAAATTCGAGTATGACAAAAAAGATCCAAGATCTGAAAAAAGCTAAATAGAAGTTGAGGCGTATGACTCACTGAGATAGCTGAACGAGTTGGAGGCGAGGATTATAAGGAGAAAAGAGATGGAAAAATTTGAGTTTATAATTCTCCACATTAATCACGAGTATGTATCTTTTTTTGAGACAATGAATTATAATTGACTTATTCTTGGGTTCATCACCCAATAAAAAATTGACACGTCATATTATATTTTTAAAATAAAAAAATAGAAAAAGAAATAGAAAATACTAAAAATTACAAAAAAAAAACGAAAAATTTATTTTTAACGTTGTTAATACCGTCAGTAAAACCCTAAATCCTAAACACTAGACTCTAAATCTTAAATACAAACCATAAACTCTTGAAACCCTAAATCCTAAATAGTAGACTCTAAACCCTAAACCCTTCGATTCCCTAAACCCTTGGGTAAACCCTAAACCCTTGGATAAACCCTAAATCCTTAGATAAATCCTAAACCCTAAGGTAAACCCTTTTACTACTATATAGGGTTTATCTTAGGGTTTAAGATTTACCCAAGAGTTTAAGATTTACCCAAGGGTTTAGGGTTTACCCAAGGGTTTAGGGTTTACCCAAGGGTTTAGGGTTTAGAATTTACCAAAGAGTTTAGTGATTACCCAAGAGTTTAGAGTTTACCCAAGGGTTTAGGGTTTAGGATTTACCCAAGGGTTTAAGGTTTACCAAGGGTCTAGGGTTTATCGTTTAAGGTTTAGAGTTTAGTATTTATGATTTAAGGTTTGATTGACGGTTTTAACAACGTAATTTTTGGGGGGTAATTTATACTATTTTTTATTTATTTTTGCCTTTTTAATTAAAAATCTATATTATGATGTGTCAATTTTTTATTGGTTGGTGAACCTAGAGGTTCACCCTAGGGGGTGAACCTAAGAATAACTCATTATAATTAGTATTCCTTGTTTTCGATTAGAATCTCGTCTCCACAAGCAGAAGTGTCAATTAGACTAGTCCAATTGAGTTTGAGTGGATTATGGACACAACCAATTAATAAATGGTCCAATTGGACAAAAGATCAATTGGTCTATGGTTTAAGTGGTTAAAGACCAAATGGACAATGTGTGTCTATGGGTCTCTTTAAAACATAGTTTAATGATTTGAAAAAAATATAATTCTACAGTTTATTGAGAAAATATAATTTTAACCAAAATCAAAACTTTGTAATTTTAACCAAAATCAAAACTTTGTAATATTGGACCCTCCAATATTGCCCATAACTGAAATTGTCCAATTGGACAAGCCCAATTGGGCTATGGACGGACCATTTGACAGTTCTAGCTACAAAACGTTTCGTCGGAGGCGATTGGGACACTACTACAAGATATGTTCCTTCATGAGCTCAATGGTCAGCCACATACGTATTCATCATCGCCAAGCGATATCCACAATCCATTGACGTCGATAGAGATGTCACCAAGCATACATTTTTGAAAGAAAAATTAACGAAATTGTCTTCATCGTCTAATGTAGCAGAAAAGAAAACAGAATTGCTGAAATGGAAAAATAGAGAAGACAATTGTGGATGAGAGAGTATGAGAAGAATGGATTGCTATGATTCAAAGATTTGGAGTTGGAGAGACATGTGGATGAATTAAAGAAGATGATCAGTGATTGAATAATATCCCATCACTAAATCTTAGGTGGGTGACGTGGGTCTTCTTTTTTATCTCACCTAAATTTAGTTTCGATTTCAATTTGGATTTTTCAATGTAAATTATCAATTTAAGGTTTTATTTGAGTGGATATCAAAATCGGAGATTCTATCAGGGATTGGATCATAATTTGGTGATTTTGTAATTTATTAAACATAACTAGGTTTGAATATGGTTTTTGATCGGTTTAATATGGTTAGTGTTTTTTTTTGGAAAATAGTAAACCAATTAAAACTAATAGTTATGGGTTATGAGATTTCAAACTTTATTTTTGAGGTGATACAAGTGTTTAACTTTTATTTCAGGGAGATTTAAATCTTTCACTTTTGTGTCGTATATATATAGAATGTGACCATAGTTTAGGAGATATTTAATTTTATTGATAATTCTTATGGAGAAATTGATCATCGATTTTATAACTTTGAAATGAAGCAAGTAGGAGTGAGGGAACATGACATGATCCATTTAGAAAAGAGGAAATAAGAATAATTAAATCCACTTAAAAAGGCTATTTGTTAGATAACGTTTATCTAATTAGGATTATATGTATCTTTAGTTTTTGTCTTCTAGTGCAACTGACACAAAGTAGTCAATCTTCATCTTACTATAGATAGCTTACCCTCTTCATTTGAAAACAATGAACAATAATAATAATCATTTTTGCTTCTCTCGTACCACTATACTCATTTTTAAAATATAATAATATAATTATAAAAAAATATTCTAATTCTCAGTTTAATATACAGTACATTATTATCACAACAAAGATAATATCTGGAGAAATGATGATGTATTTCTCCAAAAAATAGAGCTAGATGCGTAAGTACAATATCTGGTAGTGCAAAAATTATTATGGGCTTCAAAAGAGTCAGTTTTCCAATGCAAAGGGAGACAAAATTTGAAATAAGTAATGCATTATATTTTCTCGAGTCTCATAGAAACTTATTAAGTTTTAAGAATATATGGAGAATTGAATATCATATTAAGATTATGAGTAAAGATGTCATTAAATATCTTTTCGTTAAACCCGAGGGGAAGCATATATTCAAAGAGTTGAGAATGTTATCCTCTGGATTATATTGTACCAAAATAAACATGACAGAATCCTATACCACAATAAACCTGAAGTTTACAAGTACATTTAAAGTCTGATATGAGAGGCTAGAACATCATGGTTTAGTCATGATAAAAAATAGTGTAAAATTCGAATGGTCATTCATTAAGAAACGAAAGAATTTTGCAAATGGGCAAGTTTTACACGTAATGCATGTTCTCAAAGAAAACCTATAACTCGGCCATCACCAGCAAAATTTGCGAATGAATCACCAATATTTTGGGAAAGAATTCATGATGATATATGTGGTCTGATCCACCCACCGTTCTTGCCATTTAAGTATTTCATTGTATTGATTGGCGCATCCAGTAGATGGTCAAATGTCTGTCTTTTGACGATAATAAATATAGCTTTCGCGAAGTTCATTGCCCAAATAATAAGGCTGAGAATGCAGTTCTCTGAGTATGCCATTAAGAAAGCAAAGCTTGATAATGATGGTGAATTTATATCTCAAGCCTTTAATGAGTATTATATGTCAATGAAGATTGATGTAGAGCATCCAGTTCTCCATATACATACACAAAATGGCAAGGCCGAGTCATTGATTAAACGGTTGCAGTTGATTGCAAGACTGTTGATATTAAAAACAAAGCTCCCGGTTTCATTTGGGGTCATGCTATATTGCATGTGGCTGCACTGATTCGATTAAGACCAAATATATATCATAAATACCTCCCATTACAATTGACATATGGCCAAGATTTAGATATATCTCCTCTCCGTGTCTTTAGGTGTGTGTTTTTTTTCTCGATAGCTCCACCACAAAGAATTAAAATGGGTTCACAAAAGAGATTACAAATATATGTAGGATATACACCACCAAGTATAATAAAGTATCTTGAACCGGTAACTTATGATATGTTTACATTTTGGTTTGTCGATTGTCATTTTAATGATGATGGATTTTCAGTATTAGGGGGAGGAATTAGAGAAATTCCTAAAGAGATTAAATGGTGTGTACCGTCATTGTTGCATCTTGATCCCCCTACGATTTAATGACAGCTGGATCTAAGGTCATGAAAATGATGATCTAGATCTAAGGTCAATTTTAGAATGGCAGACAAGACATGACTAGGATGAGTGGAAGATAACCAAACAAACTAAGTTACTCTCCTTGAATAAAATGAATGTCTTTGGACCTATAATCATAACACCTGAAAATATAAACCCAATTGGGTACAAGTGGGTGTTCATGTGAAATGTAAATGAGAAGAATGGGGTAACATGATATAATGCTCGACTTGTTGCCCAAGATTTTTTACAGAGACTGAGAATTGATTTTGAGGAAACGTATTCCCTCGTAATGGATGCAGTTACATTCAAATGTTTGATGAGGATGGCAGCATTAAAAACCTTGAATACATTTCATGGATGTCGTGACAACATGTTTGTATAGATCATTGGATAATGATATATATATATATATGAAAATCCCTGAGGGATTGAAATTATTGAAAACATTAAGAACAAAACCTGAAGAGATTTGTTCGGTCAAGTTACAATAATCACTATACGGATTAAAGCAATCTGGATACATGTGGCACAATTGCTTAAGTGAATATATATTGAGAAGAAAATATGTGAATAATGAGATATGTACATGCGTTCTTGTTATGAAATCATTTTCTGCCCTCATGATCATTGATGTATATGTAGATGACCTGAACATAATTGGAATTTAAAAGGAGGTTGATAATGCACAAACTCATATGAAATAAGAGTTTGAAATGAAAGATCTCGAAAAGATAAAGTTTTTTTTTGGGCTCCAAATATAGCATTTATGAGAAGGAATACTTGTGCATCATTCATAGGAAAAGGATATTGAAACGCTTTTATATAGACAATGTGACTCTTTTGAGTACTCCAATGGTTAATGGATCTTTCGATATTGAGAAAGGTCTTTTAAGCTCTGTGAAGATAGCAAATAATTATTAGGTCCTAAAGTATCTTATATGAGCGTTATAGGCGGACTTTTATATCTTGTCAATTGTAGTAGACCTAATATTGTTTTTGCTACTAACTTACTTGTAAGATATAATTCTCCATCTACTTGCACGCATTATAACGTAATAAAACACATATTATATTATCTTTAAGGTATAATTGATTTATCCTAGAAAAAACAAGTTTAGTATTGTAGGTTTTGTAGATGCATGATACTTATCAGATCTTCATAAAGCTTGATTGCAAACCGGATATGTTTTTACTATAGGTGAAACTGCAATCTTATGGCGTTCCCACAAACAAACTTTGGTCGCAACTTCTTCGAATCATGCATAAATTATTGTGTTTCACGAAGCATGTCAAAAATATATATGGCTTAGGTCAATGAGTGATAACACACAAGAAGCGAGAATAATAGTTAACAAGAAAGAGATGACAAAAGTATTTGAAGACAAGTCAACGTGTATTGTTCAACTCAAAGAAGGTTATATCAAAAGCGATAGAACAAAGCACATCCTTCCAAGATTTTCTCGTATATACAATAACTCAAGAAAAATCACGAAATTGACATTGAGTATATACGGTCATGCGATTATCAAGCTGGCTTTTTCACAATCCCACTATAACATTCTGAAAATACGTCTATGATATCTGAATGCAGTATTTGCATGACCTATGAAGAAAAATCTGTGTTCTTTATTCTTAGGGAGAGATTACGTCAATGTATTCTTTTTACCTTGTTATAGTTTTTATCCAATCAGATTTTTCATGACTAGGTTTTTAACGAGGCAATATGTAATACAAAACAAATAAGAAAATGGAAGTATGAGATCATTATTATCTAATTAGGATGATGTTTATCTTTAGTTTTTGCAAGTTGCACAAAGTAGCCAACCTTCACTCCACTATAAATAGCTTACTCTCCTCTCCATTTAAAAACAATGAACAACAATAATAATCACCTTTGCTTCTTTCTCTCGTATCCCTATACTCTTTTTCATAATATAATAATATAATATAAATAATATTCTAACATCTCACTTTAATATACATCAGCTACGAAAGAAAATAGAAGACAAAATATAATGTTATGGTGACTTTTGTGTATGTGTGATTTTTTTTTTGTATTTATGTATAAATAGGTAAGTTTTGATTATTTTCAAAATACCTCAAAATCATTTCATGAAATCTATTTGAAATTCTTATTATTTGATTTGACTCTATGGTTATGTTAAAAAAAAATCAGTCTGTTGATTAGGCTACTAAAGTCTTTTTTTAAAAGCCATTTGCTTCTTTATTCAGCGATAAAAGCTACCAAAATCGTGATCTTGAAAAGGTTTGTTCTCGATTTATCTTCGGATGATGCAAAACAAATCTTTGGCCTCTCTTATCCACAATAAACATGATTCATCCACAGTATCAATGAAATTAAGGAAGAGAAGAGGGAACAGAGGAAGTTAACACTCTTTGACTAATGCTAACATGGCAAGAGAAGGCAAAGTTTGGATTGGAATCAGAGGCTATGCTGATTATCTCATCTTCTTTATATACGAGAGTTCTATTGTTCTTTGTTTTTATACATTTTGTAATAAAGAACTGGGTTTAGAGAACTACTATTCATCGGAGGTGATTTGGTGACCACTGAGCTCTGATTAACTAGGGTTAATCAAAAGCAAGTTGTAATCGGTTCTGGAGCTTTTATTAACTTTGCTCATAACAAAACACCATGAACTAGTAAGGATCTCTATGTTTCTTCAATGATACCAACCCACACAAGTCCGGGAATATGTACACATTGACTTTTTATGTTGCTTTAGCCTCTCTGATTCACAATAAATACTGAAGTTACTTTCGACCTGAAACAAAAAAGAGGAAAAAAATGCCGATAGTAATTTTTTATTTGTAATAAAAGTTTATTTTAACAACAACACCATCATGAGAAAGAAAACAAAAATTACAACACACAACAATTTTAGTCCATAAACCTTAGATTAATATTTATTTTGTTTTGTTGTTTTTCTCGAGAGTTTAGGAACGTTACCTTACCAAAGAATATTTTTTGCAACATTTTAAACTTTAACTTCAGTTTTATTGTTCGGCTCAAACAAAAAATTAATCAGAGACTCTTTAATAGAAAACATCTCAGGGAACTCAGTTTTCAACTTAGTCGCATCGAGCTCGTTGTTAGTCCTTGGAGCCACAATCAGTTTAGCTTGTTCCTCTAATGTGAAGTTCGTCCATGTGAAGCTTGTGTCAATGTAATCTCTGTACATCACCAAAATCTCATTGTGGCTCACAACACCCGGGTTTGTGAAGTTGTAGATTCCGGTTAAGTTCCTCTTTGCATTTCGATCGATATTGGAAGGAGCTCATCGAGGATGGTCATCTAGTTTGGGATGTCAGCAACTTTCTCATACCGAGCTATCTTGGGGATGAAGTTTCTAGGGTTTGATAGATCCGAAGAGATGGGCATTCACACTCTTAGTGAGCATAAGTTTTCATTGTTCTTGAGCAGCTCTTCCACCTATTAACCGAGTTCCAAGATCAAATCAATATTCCAAGAATTAATATATTTAGCTTTGATGATGATAATCTCAGAGGACATGAAATATTTTGAGAGCTAATTCAAGACCTAAGATCTAAGCAATCAAGCGTATTAGAATTTAGTTAGCAAAATTCTTGATTTTTGGGGGATTAGATAGTAAATAAATAAAGAACATGATCAAATCTGAAGCAATTCCATAATAAAAAGATTGAAATTATAAATAAAAAAAAACAAAAGAAACTCTCACGAATCTGGAACATTAAACTATAACACCTACATTTCATCTTATAATAATTTAGGAGATGTTGGAAAAAAATAATTCAGGACCTAATCAATCACGCGAATTGGAATTTAATCAGATAAAGTAAACAAAGGGATATACTTTGAAAGTTTTCTTAATTAAAGGAATCAGAAATGAAATTGAAGAAACTCTCACGAATCTGGAATATTGAAGTCTGAACTATAGCACCTATATTTCATCTAATAACAATTTGGGACCTAACTGAAAGTTTTAAAGCCTAATCAATCACGCAATTCAAAACTTAATCGGCTAAAATACAGAAATGCATCTAATCTGAAGAGTTTCTTAAATGAAAGGATCAGAATTTTTAAAATAATTGAAGAGAAACCTCTCAAGTTCTCACAATAGCTTCGGTTTTAGAGTAGAAGGATCCGGTGAAGTTAGGAGCTTCCTTCTTTGAACCCTATTCCCAACCCAAGAGGATGTCCGAATCGTATTCGAATATACAACCGGTGGTGTAACTGATCAGAAAAGTCTTTTTCCCTGTAAATGTCAGCGAGAGTTAAGGTTCCGACGGCGTACGTACGGATGGTGTCCACCTAGTGGATTTGCACCAGTCGACATTACGACGTCCGGTGACTCCGGCAGTGTTAAACACGTGGCTTAGCTTCATGGTTTCCATGTCGGTGATGATTGATTGACGATCTTGAAGACGAGTGGAGCCGTAAGTTTAGGAGATTCCTCTTCCTTAACTCTTTACTTCATACCCTGAGGCTCGAGGGGGCCCTTTAACACAGTTCACGCCAGCCGCCATGCAGAATGTGGTGGTAGCTCTCGTGATGGGCGCCAAACGATCTTTGCTTCTTTAAGGAACTCACGAATATCAGTAGGAATTTGGGACTCCTCATGCATTCTATATCAACATCAAATAAAAGTGTGGTACACATAGGGAGAGTACGACCAAAGCGCATGACTGATTTGAATGTTATTTCTTCGTTCGGGTGGACTTGACATCTGTAGCTGACTCTGATGCCTTTCTTAGAATGCATGTAATTCTTCGCCGAATGAGTTCCCTGTTTTCTTTCTGACTTACATGTGTTGGTCACAAACATTTATCCTTGTTTTTCTTGAGTTTATGTCAGAGTGTCACCCTATTTCGCTGCCCTATTTCGATGTCCCTCCGGCTAACTTCTCTGCCGGTGTGGCCAGAATATGAGGTTTGTATTTGCAGCAGTGGCCTCAGTTTAATCACGATCAGTTTTTTTTGTAGTCTTCCTCGTATTACTGCTGGTAAGTTTCCTTTTGTTGTTCATGTTGTCTAGGTTTGCAGGTATTTTGATGAACTTTTAATGTAATTCAGCTGTATGGACTGTTGGTGCCGATGATCCCAGGTCATTGGATCTTAAAGATCGAGATTCATCGCCTCCAATTATTTCTGTTGACGCGGATCCTTCTTCTCCAGCGCCATCATGCAGCAGTTTCGTTTGTGCTTCCTCGGTGCGAACCGGAAGGGTGTGCTTACAAGATTCCATCGTATGCCGATCTTCTTGGTGATGTGGTGCTTAATTTCTCCGTGCAGGCAGGGGGGAGAACAGGGGTGTGGACAAGTCCGTCTGGCCCCTTGAATCGTGATCTGGAGCCTGAGAGGGCGGTTGGTGGACCAAGTAGGTTAGGTTTCTTCGCTTCCTTGGAAGGATGATTGGTTTGTGGTGATGAGGTGAGGATCCTCCTGTCGGCTCGCTGGTGGTTATATCTCCAATGATGGCAGACGCTTTCCACTCTGCGGGGGATTGGGACAGTCATACAGAGGTCGCGCAGTCCCAGAAGAGGCCCTTTGAGGATGGCTGGTAGGTCTGTCCCCTTCATTCTGATTTTTCCCCTCCTAAATTTCTTGACAAGGAGGTCCTTCAGGTGTCGGCAATCTGTTGTGATATGCCCGGTGCACAGGTGATACTTGTCGTATTGCGGCATGCATGAGGGTTTAACGCTGCTGATTCCATCTTGTCTCCTGAATGCCGGACCTTCTCCTATGTAGCAGTTTGTTGGTCCTCCACTACGGTGTCGCCATTTAGGATTTTAGCTTCTGGCTTCTCCATGAGTTGGCCGTTTGGGTCAGTCATTCTGGAGGTCAGGCCCACATGTCATTGTTGTTCGCTCGTTGTAGGGAGGGATCCGGAGTGGCCTGGTGGCAAAGCTTGCTTGGCCAGAGAGTGCAGTTCAGCTTGGAAGTCTCTGAGAATTAGGGCTTGTTCTGCCAGGGCCGTAGCCATTTCACAGTGGTGTTCGTCGACCGGGGTCCATGCATTTAGTTGGTTCCCTCGACGCTGGGGTGTTTGTACTTCTGGCCGGAACTGAAGTCTAGTTATGAGGTGCTCGATCTCGTTGATGCAATTGTGGAAGTACGCCTGGGCCTTGTTTAGCACTTTGGCGTGGATAATTTTCTCTTGGATTAGTTCATCCATTTGTTCGACCAAGAATCAAAGAACAACATGGATGTTGTATCCTGTCGTTGCAGAAATGTCTGGATTTGCTGGTGCATATAGCGGGCGTCCAATTAGTTTTGTTGGAAGAGAAAATGGTGGAATTAGGGTTCTTGCGACATATGATGCTGCTGAGTCCGGCGTGGTTGATACGCCATTCGTTTCGGTGGATGATGCTGACATTCTGCATTTCCGGAGAAAGCTTGAATTTTTTCGTGCGTTAGGAACCTTATGGTCCCATGGTAGACAACACTTGTTAATCCTAAAATCAATAATCTGGTTTAAGGATTAATCAAACATTAATGAAAGAGATTTAGGGGTCTAAGATTCTGTTTTACTGAAGTGTTTAAGTTTTAACAAAAAATAAATACAAAGTTTGATAAACAGAAAGTCGAAAACTCTCAAACTTGTGGTCAATATCTCCCTTTCCTTCTCTTCTCAGCTCCTTTTATAGATCCTTTCTATTTCGAGCTTCACCTAATCGTAGCCATTATTTCAATTCTGCGTTGATACAATGATCGACATGGCAGTTGGTAGCTACCGTGGTAGGTTTTGCGTCCTGAGGTACCTGACTTTCGAGTTGCATGTGTCAAAGTCGTTCTACGAACGGGTGAAGTCCTGATTACTCTTGCGTCCAGACTCGTAGCTGGGCTTTTACTTTTCTTTCTTCCTTCGGGCGCTATTCCTTGATCTCGGGCCAATTCGACTCGTGGGCTCAGACGGGTTCTCGAGCCCATGACCAACGATAATGATGAAAAATAATTATTTCTTATAAAATTTAATGAATAAATTTTTTTTATTATATTTTACTATGCAATAAAAAGAATGAAAAAATAGAAAGGAAAAACTAGTTTTCATTAATGGTAAAAATTCTTATGAATGTTAAAGAATGCAATGTCTTTTTTTTTATTCTTTTGATCACTAGTTAAAATTTCTTAAAAATGTTAAGGAATATATAGACTTACATCACTTTTAGTCATTAAAAAATAATCTAAAATTATATAGCAGGAAATATTAATTAACTCCCAACTACTAAAAGTAATATATTAAATTCCAAATCGTTTGATTTTGTCTAGAACAAAGCCTAAACATGGCAAATCCGTCAAGGCAACAACCATTGCATTTTTTTTTTCACTGTGAATTTTCATTAGATTAACAAGGTGGAATACAGAGGGGAGTACATTGGTAAGATTCACAACATACACAAACTAAACCACAGCCAGCGAGCAAATACAACTCTCAGAAAACAAAAGCTAGCGGAAGAAGAATCTTCCCTCGAGACTTAAGCCGGCAGACTACATGCATGTCTCCGGAAACTATAAACAATATTACACATTAAGAGTCTCAAATAAATAGATATAATTCAACAATTTAACACTGAATAAGCGATGAACCATCGGGAAGAGAAGGATTTGATGGAAGCAACATCATAGTCGAACAACAACCAGGGGCGGACCCAAATTTTTTATATAATATGAGGAACAAATTGTTATAATTATTTAGTACGAGGATGTTTAAATATAAAGCATGAATCACATTTTGTAATAACAAGATAAACTAAGGGTATTAGAATAGATTTTGTACCAAAATCTTTAAAAAATAAAAAATAGTGTGGGGTCTATGTCATATCCTTTCCTTGGCTGGATACGCCCTTGACAATAATCATTCCATTATAGAACTACACGAGAATCTCTATAAATTAATAATGTTGACACTTTAAATTTTATTAATTTATAGATATATTAATTTACAAAAGTTTCATTTTCAGATTTTTTTTTCTATTTTTATTTATAAAATAAGAAAATATTTGATTTTATTGTATATGCATTATTTAAATTTTAGAAATTTTATTTTCATATTGTTTTATTATCTTGTTTGGTATATATTTTTATGTTTCATAGAATTTTTATTTGGTTTCGAAATAATTTTATTAAATATTTTCAAAATATATTGAAATGTTAAGAAAATAGAGGTAATTTCATTGTGAATATAAAATCAATAATATAATTTTTAGTTTGTACTTATATAAAAAATATATATAGATATATTATTAATTTATGATTTTAATGAAACTATATATTTACATGATAGATTTAAAATATTATTATCTTATTATTTTATCGATTTGTGTCATATTTTACACCGGTCCAAGTTGGAACCATCAAAATTTATTAATTTATAGTAATTATTAATTTATTGAATATTAATTTATAGTGGTTATACTGTATATTTGGTGATATATATATTTTGTATTTATATAATATATTTAATACCATGTGGTATTATAAATGTAATACCATATGTGGATACTAATACTACATTTACAAAATTCCACCTTGTATGGTGTTACTTTTTTGTAATTGATATTTTTCTATATTCATTGTAATTGATTTGATACTGAACCTATAACGAGGATGATTAACCAACTACCATGACAATTTGAAACATGTGACATATCAAACATATAATACTTTCAACGTACAAAATCTTAAATATCGTACATTTTATTGAAAATATATCTGGTTTAGTTTACAAGTTGATATAACTTTCTTGTCAACAATTATTTAGTATAATATTTTACTAAAAAAAACAAATCCCTTATATATTATTTGAGAATCATTTCAAATATTGTAACCTATATTTTGTATTAATTACAAAAGAGACGTGCTGATGTGTCACTTAGTTAGGTTGTCAATTTACCTTACGTGGTAGCATAAGATTCAGTTTAATTATTTGTAAGTCCATAATCAATTCGCTAGGGATTAGTTACATATTTATACCATTTGGACCTATCTTACCATTATTAACGTCTAATATAATGTTATTAGACACGTGAGTCACCTAACTAATACTATCATTATATTAAAAACTTGAAACACTTAGTTATTATTAACATTATTAAAAACCTGTCACACCAAATTTATGTTTGAATGATAATGTTATAGTTTTTGTTCTAGCAGTTCATGATTCACTCATAGACACAAGAAAAAAGCTTACAAGACAGAAATAAAGTTGATTATTTAGTACAGATAATATAGTAAAATTGGACTTTTCCCTTATAACACAGTTTATAGTAACACGGTTTTCTTAAACCCATATACCCGAGATTTTACTTTGATGTCATCGGTTTCTGTTGACAATGAAGATAAACCGGTTTCATTATACTCAAACGAGATTTACAAGTTTAGGCATTAATATAAAAGAGTAAACATATTTTATCACACTTTGAAATATGAAATATTTATTAAATAATGAATATATTTTGGTTAATACCGACGTTTTGGGTTATAATATATAAGTAACTAACCTGATTTAAGCATTTCCTATTTAAAAAGTATTCCCAGTTCATACGAAGTTAAGGTCAAAGAATTTGTATTGATTGTTGAATTTACTATTAATATGAATTTCCTAAACTATCAACTTGCAATAAACGTATTCCCAACTTAAAAGTTGATGCCTAAGAATTAATATTACTCATTGAATCCCTTATTATCTACAACTTACCAAACATATTACAATGAAATATTAGGTGTGTAATTGCATACTTGATCTACACGATAATTTCAATAATTATCCCCTATATATTAAAGAGAAACATTTAAAAAGTTACAACATGTAATTTGTACTAATTAAAAAAGTACCCTGCTGAGTTGTCACGTAATTGAAATGCTAATTTTGATTACGTGGCGGTTTGAGAATCAATTGAAAAATTTGTTAGTTCAAAATTAAATTGGTTGGGAATGTTATATTATATAGTATATCCATTATAAACCATTCATTTATCAAATTGAAATTTATTATACATTTTTTCTTTAAATAAAACTTACAGAATTACCTAATGTGATTAAGATATATATGGTAATTAATGATTTTAAATAATAAAGATTTGCTAACAATCTGTATACTTTCTATCATTTTTTTTAATTCTTTATTATTAAAATAAATTACACAATTGCATTAATCATATAATAATAATTTAGATTTTTTATATATATTGTATTTTGAATTTTTCAAAACGAGTATAAATTACTAAAACTCTTAAAAATCTCACATAAATTTTTGTGATCAAGGTTTAAATTTTGTCTATAATAAGATACAGTGATTATAAAATCATATGAATAAATAATTTTATTTTAAAAGGTGTTTATGTTAATATATATATATATGTATGTATATTTCATATCGGTTAAATTAAATTATACATCATATGAAAATACATACTTATATTTTGATATTTTCATTATACATATATTGAAAATTTAATATTTTAATTTCGAAATCCTCATTGTTTTTTTGAAATAATTATAAATTATTGAAACCACTAAACATTCCACATTAAAAGAAAAATTGTTGGTGTAATATTTTGTTACACAAATATGCTAATAATTATAAAATCATATGAGTATAAATCTCATTTAATAAATATCCATAGTAAAATTATACTATTTATATATGTTAATAATATTTAAATTTAATTATATATCATATATGATAGATAAGATTGATTGTTTTGATTTATTTACTCTAAAATAATTGCAAATAAACAAGAGCGGTTGTTTGATTTATATGCGTACGACAATTTATTATATAATAGTAACTGATTTCTTAGTTATTTAATATATAATAATTATTTTATAATATGCAGAAAAATATAAAATAAGTAATAAATATAAAATATTTATTTTGCAGAAGGCGCGGATCTTAACATAAGTATGTATCTTTTTAATAAATTTAAATCTTAAACATTTTTTAAATTTCAGGTCAAAACAAAAGAACAAAATAAGAATAAACTCAAAAATCAATATTATATCAAACAATAACCAAAATGAAAAAAACGACACAAAAAGAGAAAATATTGAAGATAGATAGGATTGGCACGTGAACGTAAATTTCTCATAATCATAAATAACTTTAAAATTTTGGTCAATTGCAAAACTAAAATGAAAAAAAATTTTATTTGTATTACTTCAACATATTCAACAAAATCAGTCAATGAAAAAATATATAAAAAAAGATCCATGATCCCAATTGTAATTTATTTCTCATAATTTATAAATGATTATATAAACACTGTAAGAATTATATTTTTATATATTAATATATAATAAATCGATCAATATATCGTTTTTATATATTTCAAAATCATATGCTTTTTTTTAAAAAAAAAAACTTCATCCGTGCAAGGCGCGGATCTTGTCCTAGTTAATTAGTATAATATGAATGAGGGACTGAGGATATATATATACACAGTTGGCATACACAGTTGGGCCATGTCATGAGTTATCTAACTTATTTAAACAAAAGTACAAAACAATATTTTCCTAAATTTAAGTATTTTTTTACAAATTTGATTTTCTTTTTCTAAAAAATGATAACAACTTCATTTACAGTATTTTCAAATAATTTGACATCATTCATTTTACATGTAACCTTAATAATTTGACATATTTAAATAAATTTGCTTGTGATAAGAATTCAAAAAAATTAACAATTTTTATTTATTTATTTACAGAATCAATTAGGATAGGCATCTGGATATCCACTTAGATACAAATTGTTTCTTTCTTACAGAAGTACATAACATAAACTACCTGTTTTAAAGTGTTTATTACATTTTTACATTTTTTCACACTTCCTAACTCTTTCTTTAATTATCTTTACAATAATATTTCAACATAATTTATTATACATGTTAATCATAAGTGCGTTCTCTTCAAACGTGATTGGTTTGACCATGTCGTCAACAAAAGTGTTCAGTTAAACAAATTTGAAGTTGTTGATGTTCATTCTGGACGAAGATACAACAAATTCGATCCTTTCATATTAGCTTCCTAAGCAGAGCAAATTTGCTTCATCCCATATCCTCAAATAGTATATTCCGGATTACTTAGTTGTCTTCCATCAAATACAACTTGAGGCAGAACTATCGGTGGAGACAACCCCCTTTACAACAAGATTTGTGTGTCGATGCAGTGGAGGTACGTGATCAACCAACCGATGACATACTTTTTATAGATCCGCATAACCGTTATTATGAAGATGTTCCTGATGATAAGACCAATGAAGGAAATGAAGCTGAGTTTTATGAAAGTGATGAACAATGTAGTGACAAAAACTCAAAAGATGAATCGGAATTAAAAAAAAATATTATAACTAATAATAACAAATGTGTCTTTATGAAATACATTAAACATATTTCATTTTTAAAATTAATTCCATTCTCAAATGATGAATTAAGAAGTTATGTATGTGTGTACAGGTTTAGATTTCATGTACAAAGAGAAGAAGTATATGGTTTGGGGTTTAGCAATTTTATGTTTAAGGATTCAGAAGAGATGTGTCGTAAAGTCGACATAATACCAAATCACTGGACGTGGCTAATTTGTTGTGATGGAGTTTGTTGTAAACTCCTCGTAACACAAAAACGCGTGATCTCCCTACTTCATCGTAAAAACATGGGATCTCCCTAAATTGTCGTAAAATTACGTGTGTTTTACAACAATGCATACATTCTATATATACCCAGTTCATTTCACTCCCCCCTCGTCGCCTTTTCCTCTCAACCTCTCCCCCTGTTGATTCCTTCGGAAAAATGTTAGCTTAAAAAAAAAAATTAGTTTAGTTTAGGTTGTTACTTTAGGTAGTTAGATTAGGCTTGGAATTTATAAAGTTTAAGTTGTGGAATGTGAGGCTATACAAAATTGTTGCTGATTAAATTTTTTTCAATTAGATGGGTTGTAAAAAGTAACTCCAAATTACAATCAGATATTCAGCATATGATATCCCACATGTGGTACTTCTTCATCGGGTCTATCTATGGCTCCAGACCCATTTGTCCACCTCCACCTCCAACTTCTGCGATGCCTCCCTTTGTACCTCAGGCGGCTCCAGACGGTGGTGCTCCTCCTCCTTCTGCCCCTGCAGCGGGAGTACATACAGATTTGTTTATGCCGCCTAATGCTCCTTACACTCGTTATACCGTCAAAGACCTTTTTGCACGGCCGGGACGAGAAGGTTTAGATGTCTTAGATCCCGATTTACCACCAGAGAATTACTGGTATACATATATATTATTATGATTTAAATAATTAAATTTTATAATCTTTAATTTGATTACCTTATTATTGTTACTATTATTTTCAACTTTGAGACCGCGAATCGTATGGACAGTGTTTCTGACACAATCAAAGGCTATTTCATAGAGGCGCATCCTAATTGGACGCTGACCCCAAGGCATATTGGGATTACATGGTTCAAATATTGTGTGGTTAGTTATTTATTTTTAATAATTTTTGAATTTATTAAATATATAGTTAATATTGTTTGAAATATTCTATTTCCAGGAAAAGTGGAACCTGTTTGTTGGGATTAACGAGAAGGTGAAGGTGAAGTTTAACGAGAATGCAAAGAAGTGTCTATGCAACACCGTCTCCGACTGGAAGGTCAATTATGAGCTTAGAGGCTATGATGCGAGCCCCTCTGGCATCACAAAGGACATATGTGATGGTCTCATCAGATATTGGAACGACCCCCCCTCCATCTGGATCACCTTGCAGTGCTCCAGTTCTAGTATGACGAGGGATGAGAACGGATTTTTACCGATGGTCCACACTACCGGTCAATCACCGCATGCCGATAAACGTCTACAAATGGTAAATAATTGTTCTATTTAACTTTAATATATTTTAATTATAATAATTTTTTAACTTGATATATATTCTATCTTACTTTTATTTTTTCAGGCCGAAAAGAACAACGGAGTGTTGTCATCACTTCCTGATATTTTTCGTGAAACACACTTGAAATGTGGTGTTTTTGTGGATCTTCATTTGGAGAAGATCCACGGTGATGTGTCTGTTGGGATTGTTGAACGCCAGACTCAGCTGATGCAAGAGTCTTCTAATGGAGTCCCCGTCAAAATGTCTACGGTAGATTTGGACAATGTTTTCAAGGAGGAATAAAATTTTAATATTTCGTGTTTATTACTTTTAATATTACATTATTTTATTAAATAACAATTCATTTTTTCTTTTCAAGGTTGTTCCTAAAAAAAGGGATGGACGTTGGGCATAGAATTTGTTAATGATGTTCCACGGGCAACATCGCTTATGCTTAGAGACGGGATGAGAAAACTTCTCGTCTGTGGTCTAATTTGAATTCTACGCAAGCAGCTGACGTTCGTCGGGAGTCTTTTTGAATTTATGGCTGACGGAAACCCGCAGATGCAGAAAATATTGCAGGATAGACGGGTGAGACTCGGGATTCCAGATCCAACTGCAAAACAGGAGGAGATGGACTTAGAGTGAACCAACGTCAGAGACTTCGTCCAAGACGAAGACAACATCCTTCCATAATCTTTTTCCTTTTGTATAATAATCTTGTTCCTAAAAAAAGGGATGGACGTTGGGCATAGAATTTGTTAATGATGTTCCACGGGCAACATCGCTTATGCTTAGAGACGGGATGAGAAAACTTCTCGTCTGTGGTCTAATTTGAATTCTACGCAAGCAGCTGACGTTCGTCGGGAGTCTTTTTGAATTTATGGCTGACGGAAACCCGCAGATGCAGAAAATATTGCAGGATAGACGGGTGAGACTCGGGATTCCAGATCCAACTGCAAAACAGGAGGAGATGGACTTAGAGTGAACCAACGTCAGAGACTTCGTCCAAGACGAAGACAACATCCTTCCATAATCTTTTTCCTTTTGTATAATAAATTTCAATATTTTATTTATGAATTTTTATTAATAAAAATTTAGATTTTAATTTGAAATTTTAGAATTTATTTATATTTTAAATTATTTTTGAAATTTATTATTGTTAAAAACAAAAACTAAAAATGTGTTGTAAACTCCATGCTAGTTTTATGTCGAATTTACAGCAACATGGATGTTAATTCCACGTATATTTTGCCAGGAATCTACGAGAAACTGGACGTAAATTCCTTGTACACATTTACTAGTAATTATCATCCACATCTTAGTAAAATCAGCGTACAATTTTAAACCTCTTAAACAATGATTTAATTTTGAAACTTTATGTGTTCTTTACAGCGAAACATTACGAGTCATTTACGACAGAACATTTCCTCGTCTGTTAATGAGTAATTTATGATGAAATATGGTGCCTCATTTTTACGACGAATAGCTTTTGTCGTTAATTTTACAAGAAATTTACGACGATTGAATCGTTACAAAGGACATTTTACGACGATTATGATATTGTGGTTGATTCGTTGTAAACCTCCATTTACGACGATTTAACCACGATAAAGGTAATCATAAAGCAAATGTTTTTTTGTAGTGGAAATTTGTCGTTTCGAGAGATGGGGGATAAGATATTTTTAGAGATTTTTTTCTATTTGATTTAAAGTTAAAAATATTGAAAATTTTGTACAAAAGTATATTTCTCAGCATAATTATTTATTGGAAAATTTGAAACTGTGACTCCACCATCATTTAAGAGCAAAAATCAAAGAAAGAGGTGGGAGAGATCGATACTGTATGACGACAAGGCCAGAGCCGTCTGAGCCCCTCCACCCAGACGATGAAAAAGTTTTGGAAGTTGAGAGAAAAGAGGTGTGCTGAAAATATGAGTCTCACAAATCAGACAGAGAACTAAAAACTAAAATTGACCGCCCCACGCACACCAAAATTTTGTGCATTATTATTGTGTTTCTATTCACATGCAAACTTCTACAATGGTTCATATACTTTTCTCCGAACCTTACATAAATGCACAAACATAATAACTTAAAAAAAATTATATTTTAGGGGCATTTTGTTCATATATATATATATGTTTGTAAATTTTTATCAAATAGGATGTGAATTTTTTTTTGAACTAATCAAACCATGACAATATTTCCAAATGATAGTCTGATTACCAAAATAGTATTTTTAATAATATTTGATTATATTTTAATATTTTTTATAAAGTGATTCAAAATATAACACAATTAGATTAAATATAAGATGATGTAAATTTTAAAATCATATACAATAAAATATATGACTCTTGATCTATTAATATTACAAAGGAACAATTAATATACATTTTCTCTATTTTATTGAGGCTTTGAAAAGTTGTTCTAAATTACATCTTATTAGTGATTTTTATTATTATTATTATAAACCATAGATATTTTAATTTTTTTCACATTAATTGAATTGTGTTATATAATAGTTTATATCAAATAGTAATTACAAAACAAAAAATAGATAGGTTTCTGGTTTTTAAACTGCATTTATTTCTGGTTATTGTTTAATCAACTTGATATGCTATTGATTGCTTAAAAATAGATACTAAAATTTCTTTTAAATCAATAATTATAAATTTAATAATTGAAAACTTTTTATGGTATCATTCTAAATATTTTTATAAACTAATAACTTTATAAGTTAAAAAACTTTTGTTTTAGTATTATTAATTTACAGATTTTTTGTTGTACTAACAAATATAAATTAATAGATCAATCCAAACCAAACCAGTTTATAGATCTTAATGAGTCAAAAATTTAGATATTATTGGATTAATGGGTTTAATGGATAACTGGATTTAATAATTTAGTTTAAAATAGTTTGTATTAGAGATATATGGGAATTTAATGAATCAAACCCTCAACTATAGTGTCATCCATATTTAAACCCTCAAGTATTATTGAATTGAAATAAATCCTTAACTAAAATCTGTTAGAAAATTTAACTTTCCGTATGTACAAACGTTTACTTTTCCTCTTTAAACCATTTAACTGAAATTAAAGCAATAAAGCACATCTATTAAATAATAGAAACAGCAAGATTTTTATTAAAAACTACACAAAGTTTGGAGGTGATTAACGCACAACAAAAACCCTAGAATCATAAAAAATTGAACGGAGGTGGGCGATAGAGACAGAGATTGTTAATCTGATTCAAAGACCAGGAACCTTACGCATTGATTCTCTGCGGTCAAAGATGATAAAGTAAATCAAATTCTTTTGTTCCTTGTTGTGTATTCACATTATTTTTGCCTTACTGTTACGTGGGTTTTAGTGGTCATCATACGTGAGTCACCACATTATATATATGTCTGAGTCCATATTCTTCTTTTGTCTTTCTTTTAATGCTTATAGAGTCTTAGTGGTCAAGAAGATCTGTCGTGTGTGTCTCTTTTTCTTTTATCAAAAGTTTAGTCTTTGTCTTATGAGTCTAACACATTTATCAAGAACATTGACTTATACATTATTTATTTATGTTGATGCACAACAAGTTTCTTTAGATTATATGTGGGTGGATACTGGACTTCAGATGGTTTATATATTGGTGGTGATATAAGACGATGTAAAGTAGAGTTTGAAAGTCCAAGTGTAACAATGCTAGTAGGTATGGTTCAGAATGAAGGTTTTGCAGATAATATGAGTAAGTTTTCATATTTTCCATCAAGAGAAGACAATAGTAGGAAGGAATTGTGTGGGGATGCTGATGTTGCAGAAATGATTAATTGCTCTCATGAATTGGAAAGTATGAATCTATATGTTGTTAGGAATGATGATCCATATCTAGAAGATGTGCTTGTTGGAGAACAAGAAGAGGAAGAAGAACCTGAGACTGAAGATGAACCTACTGACTTTTACCGTGATGATTATGTTGAGACTGATGATTCAGATGATGACGGCTATCAAAGCTCCTTTTTTTGTTGGTCAAGCATTTTTCTCCAAAGAAAGTTGTAAGAAAGCGATTGAGAAGTATGCTATTAAAGAGAAGGTCAATGTCCGTTTTCAAAAATCTGATAGTAAGAAAGTAGCGGCAGTATGTGTACAAGATTGTTGTAGTTGGAGGATATATGCGTCAGTGAATAGCTGGTCTACTAATATGGTTGTGAGATCCTACACTTGCACTCACACTTGTTATCCAACAGGTGTAGTGAAATTATATAGTGCACCTAAGATAGCATCTGATTTTCTAAATGAGTTTAGGACTATTCAGAAATTGAGTGCGGATCAGATGATGCAAAGGTTGCTAATCCAAGGTCTTCGGGTTCCAAAATCTAAATGCCAGAGTGCAAGACAAATCATGTTACACATAATTAGTGATGAATATGCTGAGCAGTTCACTAGGATGTTTGATTATGCAGAAGAGCTTCGTGAGTCAAATCCTGGTTCAACCGTGATATTAGGGACAAAGGATAAGGTTTTCGAAAAGTTCTACACATGCTTTGAAGCTCAAAAAAGTGGATGGAAAAATGCATGTAGACGTGTAATTCATTTGGATGGAACATTTCTTAAAGGACGAATGAAAGGACAACTATTGACTGCTGTGGGAAGAGATCCAAATGACCAAATATTTGTCATTGCATGGGCTATTGTTCCAGTAGAGAACAAAGTTAACTGGGAGTGGTTCATGACATTGCTACAAGAAGATTTGGACTTGGAGTTTGGAAATGGACTTGCACTATCATCAGATCAGCAAAAAAGGCTGATATATGCTATCAAAAATGCCCTTCCTTATGCAGAACATAGAATGTGTGCTAGACATATTTGGTCCAACTTGAGGAAAAGACATGGTGAGTCGGGAAATTTGCATGGTTTATTTTGGAAGTGTGCAAGAGCTTACAACAAGCAAGTTTTTGATAGAAGACTCGAGAAGATGAAGAGTGTAAGACCTGAAGCATATGAAGAAGTGAAAAGAAGTGTGGGTTCTAACTGGTCAAGGTATCAAAAATGTGTATCTCTACTTTTATAAATCATTTTTTTATATGTATTCCACTTGCTTAACATTATTCTGTTTTTGTTATTGTAGAGCATTTTTCAATGATTTTACAAAGTCTGCTGCTGTAGAAAACAACCATAGTGAGTCATATAATGCTGTGTTAAAAGAGGCTCGACGGAAACTTGTGGTCGCATTGCTAGAAGACATTAGGAGACATGTTATGTCCAGTAACATGTTAAAAATTAAAGAGATGCATAATGTTACTGGACTGATCAAACCAAAGGCAAGAGCTGTAATGGAAAAGCGAAAAAAAAAATCTTAAGTGGTGTCATCCCCTTCCTTCAGGAAGAGGATGGTATGAGGTGGATCATGGTAGAAATAAGTACCGAGTGTATGTTCGAGGTGTTGTTTCTTGTACTTGCAGGGCATATGACGTGAGTGGTATACCATGTTGCCATATAATGTCTGCTATGTGGACTGAATATGGAGAAACAAAGTTACCAGAAATAGTTGTCTCTGATTGGTATTCAGTTGAGAAGTGGAAGCTATGTTATAGTTCGTTGCTTCGTCCTGTGAACGGGATGCAATTGTGGAAAACTCACACTGATGTTGTAGTTATGCCTCCTCCAGACAAGATCATGCCAGGAAGACCAAAAAACAAAGATAGAATTCGTGAAACATCTGAAGTCCTTCCATCTCAAGTTATGTCTGCACATGAAAAAGTTCAAATGGTATTGATATTAGTATTTACTACACATTTACTTTATTTTACATTAGATAGTATCATTTGTCTTTATCATATATTTCTTTACTCTTATTACACTTACAGACCTGTAGCAACTGTCAACAAGTTGGACACAATATACGTTCATGCAAGCGTGAAGCCGTGCCTAAACCAACTAAGAGACCTCGAGGAAGGCCGATGAAAAAACAGAAGACAGTGGCTGAAGAAAATGTTACCACTCANTTTTGGTAAAATAAGATGTTTTCTTTTTTGGTGAAATACAATGCTCTGTTTTAGTGGTAAATTTATGTTAATTAAATTGCAAGCAACCAAACTACGTGTGATTTAAATAAATAAGAAAAACGTGTTGTTTATATGCTAATTAGATGTCTCGTCGTTTTCTCTATTCAAATGTACAAAGACAAAAAAAAATGTTTGGGTTTAAACGTTTCTTTAACGGAGGGTTAATTTTTCTAACAGATTTAAGTTAAGGATTTATTTCAGTTTTAAAATACTTGAGGGTTTAAATATAGATGACACTATAGTTGAGGGTTTATTCCATTAAATTCCCTTATTCCGAGATATATTGGGAAGCAAGATATTCATCTTGCGGACCAGAAGTTACGGATCGTTAAAGTCCGATTGTGAAGTGAAGCCTATGAAGTCTATGAAGCCCAAACCGAATATTATTATATAATTCTATTGTGATAAGGATTAACTAATTTAGATATATATCATAAGATTTAGATAAGTTCTATTTCTAGTTGAGATAGGTCTAAGTCTTGTGTATATATACAACTCTCATTAAGATACAACACAATAATATATCATATTATCTTTATTTTACATGGTATCAGAGCATTCGATTTTTTGGGATCTAAAATAAAACTTCCGCAAGTTTAAGCTTTAATAATGATCATCATTGGTGGTGTTGACAATGATGGAGAATCATTGGTGGTGTTGACAATGATGGAGAAGAAGATAATCCAGATGATGATGACGTGAAGCAACATACGTTTGAAGTAATGCTTTACATGATCTTTAACTAAATTTAGGGTTTGGTTTTCTATTAATGTTAGTGGGTTTTGTTTTGGTTACGTTTTAGGCTTAGGTCAAAAGGATTAAGTTATTCTTTTATGGTTTAGTTTTCTGGTGAGTGCCATTATTAAGAGTGCTAGGATTATTAAGAGTTTAAAGGGTTCAAAGGTTTGTGGTCTTCATAGGGGTTTGTTTTTGTCTGAGATTATTCTATAGTTTAGAATATCTCAAAGTGTTGTTTTTCCATAGTTTGGAATATTATGGTTATAGTTTAACCATTATGGGAGAGTTCCAGTGGAACTTAAGTTTTAGGTCAAGTTGTTTAGTCCGAGTTATGGACTGTCCAAGAGAAGAACGATTGTTTTTGGAGCTGCAGTTGCGCCCACGGGATGTATTCCCATTGTCAAGATCAAAGAAGATGTCCACGACATACGTGGTATGCTTTGTGATTGCAGATTTGCATGTTGCATCCCACGTTAGTCGTGCGGGGGAGTATTAGAGATATATTGGGACGCAAGATATATATCTTGCGGACCAGAAGTTACAGACCGTTAAAGTCCGATTTTGAAGTGAAGCCCATGAAGTCTATGAAACCCAAACCGAATATTATTATATAATTCTATTGTGATAAGGATTAGCTAATTTAGATATATATCATAAGATTTAGATAAATTCTATTTCTAGTTGAGATAGGTCTAAGTCTTGTTTATATATACAACTCTCTTGTAAGTCATTAAGACACAACACAATATTAAATCATATTATCTTTACTTTACAGTTTGAATTAAGATGATTTAATAGATAACCCAATCCAAACCATTCATATAATCCCTTTTTTCCTCTTTACGTCTTCTCCTTTACAGACAAGCACCCAACATTTTCGTCTTCTTCCTTCCGGTGAATTCATCATCTTCGGCTGTGACCCTTTTGGATTAAGCCTTCTTGTCTCGGTATTACCTTTATACTCTTCAAAAAGCTATGGATCTTATTCAAATTTTCTGTTTTTGTTATGAGATTCACTTCTAGATTTTAAATTTGTTGGAAGTAAACTTGAAGATAGCTTGATTACCAAGATAAACAAAGTTTGATAGAAAAAAGGGAATTCAACTTATTTAGGAGCTATCTAAATAAGTTAAGTCTAATGAGATTAGGAGTTTTAGATTTCTATATAAAGAGATACAAGATTGTTGCATAACTTATGATTTTGTGAGAAATCTTGTGTGAGCTAAGGTTTTGAGTTATTTTCTTAAGCTAATAAGAGAGTTATTCTTATTGATCTTTGAGTTTTATGTACTAGTGATTCAAATAATATTTGGTATTAGAGTCATTTCGATATGGGAGAGATTACATCAGCTTCTTCTGAAGATATACTAAAGGTACATAAGGCATGGGAAGTGGTTGAGCAGGGAACCGATGAAACTGAGAAGAATGATATGGCCATCGCCTTAATTTTTCAATCACTACCGGAATCCCTTATACTTCAAGTTGGAGACTTAGACAACGCGAAGAAGGTTTGGGAAGCAATCAAGGTGAGGCATATGGGAGGCAGACAGAGTGAAAGAAGCGAGACTTCAAACCCTAATGGCAGAATTTGATCGCCTAAAGATGAAATAAAGATGAACGACAATGATACTATCGATAGCTTTGTTGGAAACTTTCAGAAATTGCATCAAAGTCCAGTGCATTAGGAGATAACATCGATGAATCAAAGTTGGTTAAAAAAATCTTTCATCTCTGCCGTGAAAGAAGTATGTACATATAGTCGCCTCACTTGAAAAAGTATTGGACCTTAAAACTACAAGTTTCGAGAACATCGTAGGTCGAGTAAAAGCCTATGAAGAACGACGTTTTTATAACAGAGGAGGACGAGGACGTGGCGGATCGTATAGAGACATAGACATGTCAAAATCACTTGTTTTTGGTGTGATAAGATTGGTCACTTCGCGTCTAGTTGCCCGGACAGGTTGCTAAAGATACTAGAAGCATATGAGAATAAAGAAGATGATACACGAGAGGCAGATGCATCAATGATGCACGAGATTGTGTATCTCAGCGAATGGAACATGAAACCTAAAGACTTTGAAGTATGTATGAATGGAGAAAACATATGGTAATTAGACAATGGAGCAAGCAATCATATGACCGGTAATCGTAACTACTTCAAATCTCTTGATGAAACCATCACATGAAAAGTAAGATTCAGAGATGACTCAAGTATTCATATTAAAGGTTCAATTGTATTTTGTTGCAAGAATGGCGACCAAAAGACACTAACCGATGTGTACTTCATTCCGGATTTGAAGAGCAACATTATAAGCCTTGGTCAAGCAACTGAGTTAGGTTACGATGTTGGGGTGAAGGAAGAGTACCTTGCTCTTCACGACAGAGATGGAAATCTGCTTACAAGAGCTAAAAGATCAAGGAACCGTCTACACAAAGTCATAATGGAAATTGTCGATTCTAAGTGCCTTCAACTTATTGGTCTGGATGATGAAACAACATGGCTTGCACGGCTTGGACATATCGGATCAGAGTCATTAAAAATGGTTAGGACGGAGCTTGTTATCGGGTTACCAAAGATAGCAGTCAACAAGGAAACATGTGCATCATGTTTGCTTGGCAAGCAAACAAGACATCCGTTTCCGCAAGCCACCTCTTACCGAGCTGAACACGTATTGGAACTTTTACATGGTGATCTCTGTGGTCCGATTACACCATCTACAGCAGGAATAAACATATATATCTTTGTCATTATCGATAACCATTCATGATACATGTGGTCTATCCTCTTAAAAGAAAATGGAGAAGAATTTGCAAAGTTCAAAAGGTTCAAAACACTTGTGGAACTTGAGACAAAGGCAAATAATAAATGTTTCAAACCCAATAGAGGTGAGTTTACATCTACAAAGTTTAAATAGTTCTGTGAGGAATCTGGAATAACAAGACACTTGACTGTTCGATGCTATCCGCAGCCGAACAGAGTCGTAGAGAGAAGAAACCATAAAGGTTATGGGGATGACGAGGAGTCTACTGAAACACATGTCCATGCCGGATAACTGGGGAGAGGCAGTACGGCATGCTATGTACCTAATCAACAGGGTCGCGACTTGAGTGTTGGTGTTTTAGACTCCATACAAGGTTTTAAAAGGCAAGAAACCGAACGTAGAGCAGTTACGTATCTTTGGATGTGTTGGTTATGCTAAAATTGATACTTCAGTTCCTAAGAAGCTTGATGATAGATCAACCTGGAATGTTCAGAATTGCTTTTGGAGACTATGGAAACAGAGGAGTCAGAGATGATGATGATACAGAAGAAACAGAGCAAGACATTGATGGTGAGATTGCCGAAGAAGAAGAGGATGAAACTTCTATCATACTCGATCATGATACTCACGATGATTCAGAACATATCCGTGGATGATTATGTGTATCTGGCAGAAGCAGAAGGAGAATGCATGTTGCTCTTGCTAAATGACGAGCCATGGGGACTTTAGTAGTGTCGTAGAAGATAAAGTATGGAGAAATGCATGTGAAGAGGAAATCTCGTCGATCATCAAAAACAAAACATGGCATTTTGTAGACTAAATTGGATCTTTAAAATCAAGCACAACTCCGATGGAAGCATAAACAAACATAAATCAAGACTTGTTTCAAAAGGATACATAATTTTGAGGAAGTATTTGCTCCAGCGGCTCACATTGAAACAGTCAGATTCATCATCTCTCTAGTTGCTTCACACGTATGGGAAATACATCATTTAGATGTCAAGACAGATTTTCTAAATTACGACTTAAAGGAGGATGTTTTGTTCACACAACCTGAAGGGTTCATAGTGAAGGGGAGTGAACACAAGGTATACAAACTCGACAAGGCATTATTTGATTTAAAGCAGGCTCCGAGAGCATGGAAAGAGAAGTTGAATAAGGTACTTAGAGAGTTGAGTTTTATCAAGTGTTCTAAAGAACCCTGTTATATCGTAAGCATGAGAAGGAGCACATTCTATTAGTGGCAGTTTATGTAAATGATCTTCTCATAACTGGATCAAGCGTTGATATGATAGTAGAATTTAAACAAGGAATGTCAGCAAGATTCGAGATGAGTGATTTGGGTTTGCTTACTTACTACCTAGGCATTGAAGTGCTTCAATGCAAGAAAGGTATAACGCTTGTGCAAGAGAGATATGCAAAGAAGGTATTAGAGGATTCAGGTATGAACGAGTGCAACGCGGTTCATGCACCAATGGACTCAGGGTTAAAGCTTTCTATGGCGCCAAACGAAGAAGATCTTGACGAGAAAGAGTATAGAAGACAGATTGGTTGTCTTCGCTATTTAATTCACACATGACCGGATTTATCATATTGTGTGGGTGTATTAAGTAGATATATGCATCAACCGAAAGTGTCACATGCAGCAGCACTGAAGCAAGTACTTAGGTACTTAAAAGGGACACTTTCATATGGTCTCACATTTAAAAGGACAGATAGAAGAGAGCTTGTAGGTTATGTCGACAGCGGACATAACATTGATGAAGATGATTGAAGAAGCACCACCGGCCATATTTTCTATCTTAATGATTTCCCGATATCATGGTGTACGATGAAGCTAGAGAAAGTGGCTCTTTCTACTTGTGAAGGGGAGTTCATGGCAGCCACCAAAGCTGGCAAACAAGCAATTTGGTTACAAGAACTTCTTGAAGAAGTTACTGAGCAACCGTACAACAAGACGTCCATATACATTGATAACAAGTAGCCATTGCTTTGACAAAGAACCTAGTCTCTCATGGACGAAGAGAGCATATACATAAGTGTTATCACTTCATAAGAAAATGCGTCGAGAATGAGCAAATATAAGTTCAACATGTTCCTGGAAAGGAACAAAAGGCAGACATACTAACCAAAGCACTTGGGAGGATTTTATCGGAGTTCATGAAGTAAGAAAAGAGGGCTTCAAATTTAAAGGGGGAAATATTGGAAATAAACGTGAAGATAGCTTGATTCCCAAGCTAAACTAAGTTTGATAGAAAAAGAAAATTCATCTTATTTAGAAGCTATCTAAATAAGTTAAGTATAATGAGTTTAGGATTTTTAGATTTCTATATAAGGAGTTGTTGCGTAATTTACGAGTTTGTGAGAGCTTAAGTTTTGAGTTATTTTCTTAAGCTAATAAGAGATTTATTCTTATTGATCTTTGAATTTTACATACCTGTGATTCAAACAATAAAATTTGTTCCTTGAAAGTGGTTGATTTTTTTTCTAGGCTTTTTTAAATTGCTCATGTTTATGATTTCTGGTTGGTCTCTGGATTTTGTTTCTCGAACTGAGACTGATTCATGTTACAGTAGATTATGAGCTGTGTATGCTGAGTTTTGATAGGTTTTTGGGTTGTGATTACGGTAGATTACGAGCTGTATATGATGGGCTTATATCAATTTGTGCTACACCCATCTTAATTGATTCATGTTCCTTATAATCAGTTTGATTCATGTTACAAATTATTTTGTTTGGGGTTTATTTCTTTTGTCTAATACATCTGTTCAAGAATGATCTGTAGCTTAGTAGCTGAGATGTGGTTATCATTCAATCAGGTCCAAATGAAGTGGAAGAACAATATGGAAGCAGCCAAAGAAACATCATCACACATATTGTGACAACCTGTCCCGCTCACTCGGACCCCAGATTCACAGCGCTGCAGCGCATCGACCCCAACCCCTCCCTTATGAGTTCTCACTAACTCCATAATTAGGTTGTTGGTGCGCCTCGAACCCAGGACCTCACCCTTTAACAGCTTTCTCACAGGACAAGCTATCACCAATTGAACTGCAGATCAATTGGTGATAGCTTGTCCTGTGAGAA
>MU105938.1:7879-86132 GCA_012274485.2 Sinapis alba | reverse complement strand
CGACCTTATTTCCAATCCCATTCCGTCGTCGTTCTCACCGACCTGCCACTCCGAACCATACTTCAGAATGCTAACCAATCAGGGAGACTTTCCAAGTGGGCCATCGAACTCAGCGAATACGACATCTCGTATAAAAGCAGGCCTGCGATTAAGGCTCAAGTTTTGGCCGACTTCATCGTAGAAATCTCCCCCGACCAAGAGGCTGATCTCGATATTCCAGTAAAGAATTGGATCCTGCATGTCGACGGAGCATCGTCCAACAAAGGATCGGGAATAGGCATTCATCTCCAGTCACCCACCGGAGAACTCATCGAACAATCATTTCGGCTCGGATTTGCAGCATCAAATAACGAAGCCGAGTACGAAGCATTGATCGCAGGTCTCCGTTTAGCCAAAGTAGTAGGGGCCAAGCGAGTACAAGCTTTCTGCGATTCTCAGCTCGTCACCAGTCAATACATCGGCGATTACGAGGCCAAAAATGAAAGGATGGATGCATATCTCGGCGTCGTCAAGAAGTTAACAACCGAGTTTGATCATTTCGAACTCGTGAAGGTTCCCCGAAAAGACAATTGCTTTGCTGATGCGTTAGCCGCACTAGGAAGCAATCAGAGGGATCAGATCAAACGCACAATCCCCGTTCATACAGTTGAAAAACCGAGCATTTCGTTGTCACTTGGTAGGGACGTCCACGGCATTTCATGCGCTACCACCGAGGTCGCCGAATCAACTACTCAAGAAACTGATTGGCGGACCCCCTTCCTCGACTATCTGGATAAGGGGGTACTACCTAAGGATAAGTGGGAGTCCCGTCGACTTAAAGCCAAAAGCGCCAACTACGTCTCTATCGACGGCAAGTTACACCGGTGGACCGCAAACAAGGTCCTGCTTACCTGCGTCGGAAAGGAAGAAGCAAAACTCGTTATGATCGAAACCCATGAAGGAGAAGGCGGAAATCATAGTGGAGGCAGGGCCCTCGCTCTTAAACTTAAAACTCTGGGGCATTATTGGCCCACCATGGTCGCAGATTGCGAGGAATATGCGTCACGTTGCGACAAATGCCAGCGCCATGCACCTAACATTCATTCACCAACCGAGTTGTTGAAAACTTTCGTGTCTCCATATCCGTTCATGAGATGGGCAATGGATATAGTCGGACCCTTACCGAGTTCCAAACAAAGGCGTTTTCTACTTGTTTTGACCGATTATTTCACAAAGTGGGTCGAAGCCAAGGCCTATGTCCAAATCACGGAGACCGAGGTTCAAAGTTTCGTTTGGAAGTACATCATCTGCCGCCATGGACTTCCTTACGAAATAGTAACCGACAATGGATCTCAATTCACCTCGAACAAATTCCGGGAATTTTGCGATAAATGGAAAATTCAGCTAAGTTTTTCTACCCCACGATACCCACAAGGAAACGGTCAGGCTGAAGCTACCAATAAAACCATCATTGAGGGATCAAGAAAAGGTTTGACCTGAAGAAGGGACACTGGGCTGACGAGTTGGATGGAGTATTATGGTCTCACCGAACCACACCTCGGAGCGCAACAGCGAAGACACCGTTCTCACTTGCCTATGGAGTCGAGGCAATGGCTCCTGCCGAGGTCAACGTTACTAGCCTCCAGAGGCTGAAGATGCCCCAGAACGAAAACTTGAATCGCGAAATGATGATCAACGCTCTGGACCAACTCGAAGAAAGACGGGATTAGGCTTTGCTACGAATTCAGAATTATCAACATCTCGCTGAGTCCTATTACAACAAAAAGGTGAGATCGAGGCCATTGCAACTCGGAGATTGGGTCCTTCGAAAAGTCTTTGAAAATACCAAGGAATGGAGGGCAGGCAAACTCGGCACGAACTGGGAAGGTCCGTATAAAATCACGCACGTGGTCAAACCAGGAGTTTACCGCCTTGAAANTATTACAACAAAAAGGTGAGATCGAGGCCATTGCAACTCGGAGATTGGGTCCTTCGAAAAGTCTTTGAAAATACCAAGGAATGGAGGGCAGGCAAACTCGGCACGAACTGGGAAGGTCCGTATAAAATCACGCACGTGGTCAAACCAGGAGTTTACCGCCTTGAAACGTCCTCTGGAGAACAGATCCCACGATCTTGGAATTCGATCAACCTAAAGCGCTATCTCGGTACTTAGGTGGTAAATAGGAACTACGTGTGGCTTGATCCCGGTCTGGGTACGTAGGCAGCTCGTAACCGAGTTCAGTCACAAATAAAAAAAAAATGTAAAAAGGAACTACGTGTGACTTGATCCCATTTTCGGGTACGTAGGCAGCTCATAACCGAGTTCAGTCACTAACAAAAAATATATATATATATATGTACATGTTATATGCACTTAACGTGTTCGAATTCAAGCGATGAAACCACTTCAAACTCCAACAAGAGGCTGAAAGTCGGTACTAAACCACAGTAGGTGAACACGTCGAATGGCTTTGGTTAAAAAATTCGCCGAATGATGAACGCGACATCACAGTAGGCTTAAAGAGAAAAAGCTTAGTCGAACTTAAAGTTAAGTTGGTCAAGTTTCTTTCCTGGTTGTACGAATAAACAATGTCGGCATATTTGACGAAATAGAGTCTATTTGTTATTCTACAAACAAAACGGCTTAACAGTATTAACATACAAGTCTAACAATCAAACGATAAGCGAAGTCGGTTGACAAAAAAAAAGGAATATCTACATAAAGATATAACATTAAAAGCAGTTCGATAATTCAAAAGGCTAAGCTCGGCCAGAGTCTTTACAAAAAAAAAAGATAAGGAACAAATTTAAGAGCGAAGATTTTGGATGTCCTCGGGAGAGAAGACTGCCATGTTCGAACCGTGTTCATCAAGGTCGACAGGAAGAAGATCGATCTCGGTGGCATCCACGTCCTCCATGTTCTGAAGCTCTTCTAGAAAATGGGCTTCGTCGGTCCTCGCTTTTTCAAGGACCTCTTCCGTCGATAGGCCTTGCAGCTGGATTTTCTCTAAGCCTTCCCGAGTCCCTTTGGCCTGCGAATAGAGGGCGAGCTTCGCCTGGATCTCACTCTGTTCACCTAGAAACTGGCCCACCTTCTCGTACGTCGGCACAACCCTTTGCTGCAGTATGGACTCAACTCGAAGCCTCTCTTTCCTGACCTCGTGCTCCCGCGACTCCCTGAGCCTTCTGGTCGTCGCCTCGAAGTTGACTTGCATCTCCGATTTCTCCTTTTCTAGGACAGAACATCAGGAATCGAGGAGTTCCTTCTCAGCCTTTAGCGCCGCCAGTTCTTCAGAAAGGAGCTCATTACGAGCCTTTTCGAGATCGGCTCTCTCTAAAGCTTCCTTCTTCTCGGTTGTCAGCCCCTCGACCTTATACGCCAACTCGGCGATCTCCCTTCTCTTCTTCTTCAGGGCCCTAGTCTTCGCCTCCAGCGATGTCTCCTGAGCTTTCAGCTTCGTCTCGTAATCTCGCACCATGAGATTAGCGTTGCCAAAAAACTAACAAAGCAGAATATCGTAGGGTTAAAAGATGTAAGGTCGTCTGTATGAACGAAGGTAAAAAAAAAAAACTTACGATGGCACCAGCTCTAGCCATCTCTCGATAGCGGTTCTCTTGGTGAAGCTGGTCCAGTTCGGGCATCCCACGCTTCTTGAGTTTGATTTGACGAAGCATACGCGCTGGGGCTTCATGGTCTTCGATGAAGGGAACATCTATCGACCGGTAGTTGAAGTTGATGGCATGAGGATGCTCAACTTCTTCTCCCCCTAGGATCGCTGGAAGGGGATCACGGCTTTGCTCCCCCTGCGGACCTTCAGCGGAAGGGGCCGATTCCGCTCGAGTCTCTTCTATCGATGTCACGATAGGCCTTGGGGTTCCTGCTTCACCGACAGGAACAATCGGTTGTTCTCTAGCAAGGGAAGTCTCTCTCTCCCTCTCCCCAAGAGTAGGGTTGTCGTCAGGAAGCACCGGTGAGGACCGATCTGATCTTGGCCGTTGGGAGGCATCTCGCATGCCCGAGTCCCGCTTCCGTTTTGCAGGTCTGGTCGCGTCGGAAGACCCTCCTCTTGTATGCTCCGGTGTTCCAATCGAGTCAGCATAGGACGGAAGAGCGGAGAGATTAATTTTACCCATCCTACGATTTCGGCTTTGTGATTGAACCTCGGTTTGTATGTCGGCTGTTCAGAAATCAAACTGTCAGAATCGAAATTCTGAGATCTTACATTTCGGTAAGAATGGTTCGAGTATTGCATTACCTTTGCTGATTCTCTTCAAGGCAGCTTGGACACGAGCTTCACTGATATCCGGCCAGTGCTGATGACTCAATGTTCTGATAGCCTCGACTTCTTCAAGAAAGGATTCTGTACCGCCTTGGGACCACTTCGAGAGACGATCTGCAACAAAGAGGAAACAGATGAAGAAAGATCAGTAGAAGTGCAATAATAAGAAGGACGAAGTCGTACCAATGTTAGCATTGAAGTATCCGTTTAAAACTATCGAGGGGTCTTCGAAGGAGGCTTCGTTGATCTTGATATAGAAGTACCGATGATTCCAGAAGTTGACCTTGGAGGGCTTCCCGGTAATCACATTGTACTTAGGGACCATCTTCCCGTAAAAGAATCCCGTCCTGCCCGTAATGCTTGGCGTTGTGAGTTCTTCAAAGAGACGAACCGACATCGTTATCCCCAGCTCAGCGGCCAGAACCGTAAGGGTGACCATGATTCTGATCCCATTAGCAGTGTATTGGCCAAGAGCGATCTTCCGCCGATGACAGTATGTTGTTAGGAACTCGGGTAACGGTCACCAGAGCGAGCAGCTCGTGAACCATGATTCGTACACTGTGGCATATCCTGCTGGAGGAGTCCATGGTCGCTGATGTTCGGCCTGGATAAGAAAGGAGAACCCAGGAGGAGGGTTCGTTTGGAAAATCAGTCTCCGAACGCTCTTAAACGTTGACCTGGTTGGAAGATGATTCACCCAATTCTGTTTCTTTCTCACGCTAAGGGTTCGCTCCTGCTCTGGATCGATCTCTTCGTCGAACTCGAAGTCGGTCCCCGTCCACCGCATAGGTAGAAAGTCGGCCATAGAAAAGTCAGGCTTCTCGGCAAAATTCTTATCTTTACCCGATGATTCAATATCTACGCGAGGGGAAGTCGGCCGATCTGAAGAGGCTTCAACATCTTGCTCCGCACCATCCACAGGAGCGTGACCAGTAGCTTCTCGGTCTTCTAGTTGAATGCTGTACCTGACGAGATCACGTGCGGCACCATCGAGTGAAGCCAGATCGTTGCTAGTCGGCCTCATATTATTCATTCCCCCGAGCACTAAGGTTCTTGATCGTATCAACGGCGAGCCAGACCTTTCTGTATCGGAGCCTGTAGCAGCCGCTTTCCCGTTCAGAGAGCACCGGCGGAGAGGGGAAGACATTTTGACCGGAAAAAATTGCGAAAACTAGAGAGAGAAAGAAGAGAGAAGGAAGAGAAACTTTACCTTTCGAATGAATGAGCAGCGGAAGTGAGCAGAAGTGAAGGCGATGTGAGACTTTTATAGGTATTTTGGCACGGAAGACGAGCGGTTATCATAATTAGGTCTACAGCCCTATTAACGATGACACGTGTCCCACTACTTCCGAATCTCGAAAGGCTAAATCATTATTCGGCGCTCGCGAAACCAAGAGTATGAAAGGAAGTAAACAAAGACCGAGATCAAATCCGACTCTTCGAGTAGGGGGACATCGGCAACAATCCAGCCATTACAAGTTTGCCAAGAATGTGGACCGAGATCACCTTTATATTCACCTAGTTAACGAAATTCACCGAGTATGTCAACTCGATGAACTGGGGGGGGGACTTATTGTTGGGGATAGATTACATCTACCCACATAGGCCCATTAAAGTGTGAACTCGGTCCATCTTGA
Source organism: Sinapis alba (assembly GCA_012274485.2). Classification (NCBI taxonomy): domain Eukaryota; kingdom Viridiplantae; phylum Streptophyta; class Magnoliopsida; order Brassicales; family Brassicaceae; genus Sinapis; species Sinapis alba. The sequence continues at coordinate 80,236 of MU105938.1, read as the reverse complement.
CGACAAAGTCGGCCCATGAAGACATAACAAGCCGACTTCGGCAAGGTGAAGGCGTATAAAAAGAAGAAGATTGGGAGGAGAACAACTACAGAAAAACCTGAGGAACAGGCTAGAATTAGGGTTCTTGTTACTAATTCCTTGTTCAAACATTGTTCTTGCGATCAAATCGATCTTTCATAATAAAACTCTTCTATTCGTTTCTCTTGATCTCTTCTTCGAGAAGTTCACAATCGAAATCGATACCTAACCTAAGGTTACCGATTTCGGATTCAACACCATACAAGATTTTTCTCTTGTCACTGGACTCAACTGTGGTGAACTACCTGAGTCTCGTCGTCCCGAAAATAATAAAGGTTGTGCGCGGGGGAAGGTGCGCGGAAAAGGCAAAGCATCAAGCTCATATTGCCACTGCTCAGGATCTGAATCATTATCATTATCCCTTCGCCTTTACGGTAGTTAATGGTGAGAAAAATGCAAGTTGGAGTTGGTTTTTGACTACATTGAAAACATTGATACCAAATGATCATCAACTTGTATTATGTACTGATATAAACCAAAGCATCATCAAAACAGTACACGAGGTATACCCATTGGCGATCCATGGATATTGCATATATCACTTATCTAATAATGTGAAAGGAGCATGCAGTAATGTTAGGAAAGATGTGGTTGCCCATAAGTTCAGAAAAAATTCTGGTATTTAAACTAAGAGGGAGTTTAGAAAAAAATACAACGATTTCAGGAGAAAGTATCCTCAGGCCGCGGACTATCTGGATGAGAGTGTTCTTGAGACCAAATGGGCAAGATGTCAATTTCCAGGAGAAAGGTACAACATAGACACAACCAACACTGTTGAATCTATGAATGATGTTTTAAAGGATCAAAGGAAAATTTCTTTGTGGGAACCGAAACCCACACTGTTAATTTCCGTAAACTTTAGGAAGCCAGGAAACCCTAACTTTCCCAGAAGATTCTGGATAATCTGCTTTAAACCAGACACAACACAATCAAACAATGAGAACAAACGAAATACTAAGGAATCAATAAAATAAAAGGAGAGCTAAAGAAACTTATTTAGAATCTGCGTTTAAGCATTTACAAGAAGGAAATAGCCTTGGCCACAAGAGTTGTTCGCCAGTTCCTTGTTCTAGCAACCTAAGACTGCGAATCCCTAATCGAGTCGTAGCCTGATATCAAAAACGGAAATAAATGCCTATTACTCTAAGTTTGCTATGAATGCTAAAAGTCCTCCCCGTCGTCTTCAGCCTTGTCTTCTCTTATACACTCCTATTCAAGGCAGTTTGGCGCTTCCTTTTCTTCCCCTGGTCGAATTTATCCCTTTGGGAAAATTCCCTTTGTTCCTCCGATATTTACATTTATCTGCCGAATCTTCGTATTTATCTTGATATTTAACATTTATATTCTCTTGTGAACAAACATAAACTATCATAGCATTTTTAGGCCTGGTTTCGTACAAAACTGTAAGCGAGCTTTTAACCGTGTTTTGGTCCTCTCAGACCGTTTTTCCAGATTTAAGAGTTTTTACGATTTCTCCGAAAGGGGTTCTCGATACGACATCGGACTAAATAGAGTTCAAACTTCTCGTATGGTTTAGGAAATTTTGTCATTAACCATTGTCGTTTCATATGATCCATTTGAATTTATACGAGAAAATGAGTATTCGCGGTTTTTATCGTAAAGTTCCAACAATAACCCATATTGGAACGTAACACATAATGTTTTATCAAGATTCGAGAGAGGAGCTAGATGGAGAGCACGGGTCACCATATGGAGACCTGCACTCTGGAAGCATTTGTCGCCATATGGATACCCGCACCCTGCAAGCACGGGTCGCCATATGGTGACCTGCACTCAGAGAGCACGGGTCGACATATAGCGACCTGCACTCACAGAGCACGGGTCGCCATATAGCGACCCACGCTCGGTGAGCACGGGTCGCCATATGGTGACCAGCACCTTGCAAGCAGGGGTCGACATTTGGTAATCTAGGAGCTGCATTTGCCGAGATAGAAGTTGTTTATTGAGTCTTACTTAATTTTATCATAAACTCTCAATGGGAACTTTAATCATGATGAATTGAGAGGAAGCAAGATCCAAGATCGAAGTAAGATGTCTGAGCAGAACTAGAGTATTTTGATACTGTTTGAGAGAAATGAGGTCGCCAATTGGCGACCCGGACTTCTGGGAGCCTAGGTCGCCATATAAGGACCTGGTGACCCGTATCTTCTATGGGCAGGTCTCCATATGGCGAGCCGTGCCTTGTGTGCTCAGGTTGCCATATGGCGACCCATCCTTGCATGGTGTGGGTCGCCATATGGTGACCCGTGCTTATCGAGTGCAGGTTACCATATGGTGACCCGTGCTTGCAGGGTGTGGGTCGCCATATGGTGACCCATGCTTCCCAAGTGCTTGTCGCCATATGGCGAACCGTGCTCTCTGATTGCGGGTCGCTCTATGGCGACCCGTGATCTCTGAGTGTTTGTCACCATATGGCGACCCGTGCTTGCAGGGTGCGGGTCTCAATATGGCGACCCATGCTTCCCGAGTGCAGGTCTCCATATGGCAACCTTTGCTTGCTGGGTGCGGGTCACCATATGGCAACCCGTGTTTGCAGGGTGGTACTCATCGTCTGGTGACTCGCTCCTTGTGGCTTGATCGTTGTTCGAAAACTTTCATGAGACGAAGCCTCAGAAAAAGTATTTTCCGGGATTTGAGCTGTTAATTTCGTCGGTACTGATTTTGACCCTAACAATAAGCCCCCCAGCTCGTTAGGCTGTAAGCTTTTAGCGTGACATTCTGTCGGGCGATTAGGATGGTTCTGCAAATTAGACGGAATCATCTTCCGAAAGCCCAAGAGTGAATAGTAAAAGTTCTTGCCTATAAGTAGGTGGAGTAAGTATTGGGATTTTTCTCACTTGCTCACTTTCTTAAAGAAAATTATCCAAGGTAGAATTATTCTCTCTCATTCTCTCCCATTGGTATTTCTTTGTTTTACTCTTTGAAATAATGTGTACCAAAAAGAGGGTTTCTAAGAAAATTGGGCTTCTTCAGATTAATCATGATGATGTTCGTGATGACGAAGAAGTCATCTCGAAACCCGAGTTTGTTCCACACTCGGTTGACCCTGGATAGGCGGAGGCTTATTGGGGCGCTTCATGTGAAGGCTTGAACCTTCCACCTGAAGTGCAATTTCCTAGCAGGCCTCTCCGCTGGTGGGACCAAAGTCTTCCGAGTAAGAGCTCATACCCATTACTCGACACTGTTTGAGAGTTCAGCTGTGTTCCAGAAAACATGGAGTTCCAGATTCTGTGACAAGGCGAAAGGGCTGATGATCCCCCGGCGGGTTCTTTTACCTGTTACGAGGCGCACATCAAGCGTTGCCTCTATGGTTTCCAATCCCGGAGATCATCGTTTGTACCCTGAACTGTTCCGGGTTGTCGATTGGTCAAATCAATCTTACGGGTCTTCGGCATCACCTCGGGATCTTGGCCTAAGTTACGAGCATGGGGTGCCCCTTAGCGTTGATCATTTTGAGGCCCTTTTGAATCCACTGGCCGTGACGGGTGGGATATATAACCTTGCGCCTTGCACCCACATGTCAATCATAAGGGAGACAATCGCGATTGGTCATGAGTGGGAGAAGTGCTTCTTTTTCTGTCTGTATTAGTAATGTGTCGGTTGAAGAGAGTTGCATTCCTGATATTCTCTTCCTTTGTTTTTTCAGAGACCAACCCCTTACCACCTTTCCCGGACGACTTGATTGCTGTGAGGAATCTTCTTCGGACAGGCTCATTCTTTTGGCCTTCTTTCACTCCAAAGCGAGTTCTTAAGGCTCTAAAATATCACTAATTGGATCTAACTGCGAAGTGATCGTGGAAGAAGGATCCAAACCGACAATTGATGAGTTCGTGTCGCGGGACATTCTAGAGTCTCGAGGGAACACAGGGCCTTCCAAGGGAAAAGGGGTCAAGCTAGATGACCTCGAATTCCTTCGGACGACTTCTCCTTGCCTGTATGGCCTTCCAACTTTGCTCCGGGTGATGGGACTGGCACTAGTGATTTTTCCTTGCCGGATTGTAACTGTGACGATCTTTTCAAGGATCTTCCATCTTATTCTGACCTTCCTCCTACCGTGGATGGCCAGGTGAGGTCGAAAGCCTTTGCGGAGGGTTCCAGGATGGTCAATGCGGTTAGTAACTCAAACTTCACTCGTTTCTACCATATATTATTTTGGGACATGTTTCCTTAGCTTTGAACCTATACAGGGACTACTCTCATGCAACTCGTCCCTCGAGGCGAGCAACCAGGAGGAGAGAATCTGTCGTTTCAAAAGTGAGAGAGCAGAGAACGAGGTTGCTCTTCTTGGAGAACATGCTTCCGCTCGAAATGAGGATCTGGAAAGGAAGCATGGTAAGGATCTTCGTCGTGCGAAGAGGCGAGGGAAACAAGAGGTTGCTGCGGTGATTGCGGATCTTGCTGCTCAGTTCAGGGCTGAGTTCAGAAAGCTTAGGGGAGCCCAAGAGCTTATGGGCAATTTTAGAGAGTGCCGTGGAGCCGTTGGCGCCTTGTTGCGGACAAGGGCCAAACACTACGTTTTCCAGGCTGAGATGGACATGATGACCAGCTATTTGGGCGAGTACAAAGGTGCAGATTCTCTGGTCTCTCCTCTTGAGGAGAAGGTGCTGGGATATTGGGATCCTATCCCAGTTTACCCTGATACAAAAGAGACCGCGACTGGGGTTGCCGACGAGGGGGTCGAGGTGAATCAATCGTTTGGCATGTTTGGTCGTTCGATGTTGAGAAATTTTGAGTTTGACCCTTGAACAATCTGTCTGTGGTTATTTTTATGCTTAGTTGTGTCGGGCCGAATGTGGCCGTTTTTAGGTTTATGCTTAGGCAAAATATGGCCGTTTTTTATTTGGGACTGGCCATATGTGGCTTCAAATCCCTGCCTTTAATGGCTTATATATTGAAAAACGCTTTATATTTTGAAGAGTTTTGAGAATTTATTATTTTGATTTGGTGTAGAGGGAAGAATGTGAGTTGTCATCTCGCATCTAACTCGTCTTTGCGTATCGTTCTATTCGTTGCTCGTTCGAGATGTGAAGAAAAGTTCTATGAGCGTGTAGATGTGAACGAAGAGACATGCTTTCAGGATCTCATATCTTTCGATTCTTATGCCTTGAGACGTTAGAGACCACTGTGATGGGTTTAGGGCAAGACCTAGGTTTACTTTCGGTTAAGGTTGTGCGATAACTAATCGGCTTTCGTTTTGCGTGTTGCAATCTTCAACTTGATTCCGTACCGCTTTAAATTCTGCGATATGTTCTCGAATTATACGACTTGTATGGTCAGAATCGAGCATCTCTCCAAGGATAACTTTCAAGTCTCCTAGAAGTGCTGACAAAAATTTGGGATTTTTTGTGCGCAATTATCCTAGTCGGATGTATGAGAACCGTTCGTGAGAAAGGTTAGGTTGGGGGAACCGAAATTCACACCGTCAATTTCTGTAAACTTTAGGAAGCCAAAAAGTCCAACATAGGTGCGTCAGATTAGGATGGCTAATTTACTCGTCGGGGACAATCGGCGAGTAACGTGCAAGAGCGAGTGCTCGTTTATGATTATAGTCGCGGACGAACTGTTTCTGAGTTTTTTGAAAATATATATTTGGAGGTTTCATGCGATGTCTCGCATTATGCTCCGAAAGTATATGTAAGTTGGTGATACCGGGCGTGAACTGATGTTCGACCTCTTCGAGGACAGGGCCTCAATGTTTTTTAACCGGGAGATGCTTTATGAGTAGGTGATTGCACCGAAGAAGTTTGGTTCATAATTGGATAGTTCGGAATAGTTTTAGATGTTCATGCAATAATAGAGACTTTGCAAGATTTTCATTTTCTTATTATCGAAAAAAAAATATCGAGTACAAGGTGAAAATTTTAAAATGTTGTAGTATATGAGTATACGCGGCAGTTCCGTTTTGAGTTGGGAACTTAATGCCTAACTGGTAAGTTGACGGGACCGCCTTCATGGCGTTGAGACAGGGAGTGCCCATGATTATATTGTAGATGGTGGGGTAGTCAATGACAGCGAACCCGACGATTTTCGTTACTTCTTTTCCCATGACCATAATTTTGATCGATCCGATAGTCATTTTGGTTACGCTAGAGAACCGGTCAATGGTTTTGGTGTTGGTACGATCTCTTTCAGCTCGACGTTATCCTCCTGAGTGTATCGCGGAAGATAATGTTAATTGTGCTCCCAGTATCGATGAAGACTCTGGCGACCTCGAGATCTTTGATTATGAGATCAATGACAAGTGGGTTGCAGTGGGGTTGATCAATTTCGCCAGCTTCGTCCTCCTCAAAGGTGATGGCATTATTTTGGTTATCTGAGGGCGGAGACCAGGTCGGAAAGTTCTCGCTTGCTTCTGCCTTTTGCTGATATGCCTTGATCGATGAGGCCGTGTCGCCACAGAACTGTCATTCTCCAAGGATCATGTTAATCTTGTGATGGTTGCTGTCTTTGCCCTTCTCATGCTGCTTCCTTCCGTGTTTATCTCCGGAAGAGTTTTCGGTTTGGGGAGGTTTGTTGTTTCTCAGGGGACGATCAAAGTCGTGTATGAGGTCTTTTATGCTTGTTATCCCGGAGAGTTCCCCTGCGACTAATTTTGCTGCCAATCTCATTCCGAGAAGTTTGCAGTTGACGGTAAAGTGGCCGCGAGTCTGATGGAAGTCGGAGAAGACACTCTCCTCATAATTGGAGTTTCGGGTCCACGTGTTGCCCGAGGTTTGTCCATGCTCAGAGCCAGATTTGATGGCGTAGTTGTACGCCCCCTCGGTTTCTTCTACCTCTTGATGGGCGGTTTTCTTCTTTTTGGACTTCTGATCTGAAGCCAAATCTCTCGAAGAAAAATTTATCGGTGTGTGCTTTTGCGACAGTACCTTTGTCTCTTCCTTGATCATGCTGTAGTCTGTGGCCTTGTGTAACGCGACTTGAATTGTATGCGGTTTTTCAAGGGTGGTCCACTTTATGTACTTTGATTTGTACCAAAGCGTCTTTCAAAGCGCATCCATGGCTACCTTATCAATGATCCCGATGACTCTTACCATAACGAGTTTGAATCGGTTGATAAAGTCGCGGAGTGATTCATCTTTCCTTTGAGATAAGCTCCATAGGTCGACGTCAGAAGTTTCTCGATTGATAAACATTGAGTATTCCTTGAAAAACTTTGAAGCAAAATGGCGGAAGCTTCCGATAGAGTTTCGCCTAAGGCAGGAGAACCATTCAAGTGCGGCTCCATCAAGATTTTCGACAAAGTGGTGGCATTTCTCCTTCGTGGATGTACGTCCACGTCTTGGTCTGAAGGCTCGGACTGACTGCTTGAACCCATGTTGACGCGCTCGATTTCCCCCTCTTTGTCCTCTTCCAATGGTGGAAGATCTCCCAGATTTTTCCATGCTCGTGCAGGAGTTATTCCATCTCGATCTTGTTCAGACTGTTTTTCCTGGGCATTCTTGGACCGGTCCAAAGGAGTCGCGAAATTGAGTCTTCTTCCTCGGAGCTAGTTGTCCTGCGAGGAAGGACAACTCAGGTTTTCACAGTTAGGGTTTCGACCTATTTAGCGAGAGATCCCATGAGCTTATCCTGCTCTTCTGCCCTTTTTCATAGGCGGAGATCAGTTTCTTCATCTCCTCGACTGCCGCGGTGTTGGGCTCAGCGTTAACGGTGGGAATGTTGGTTGCAGGAGTGTTTTCGACGTTATCACGACTTGTGTCGTCGCAAGGCTGTTGGTTGTTGAGATCGTTAGCTAATATGTTTGGTTGGGCGTTCTGTGGTTGTGAGAAAGATTAATCCATAAGTCCCCCTCTTTCTAGCACCAAACTGTGGGAACCGAAATCCACACCGTCAATATCCGTAAACTTTAGGAAGTCAGGAAACCCTAACTTTTCCAGGGGATCCCGAATAATCTGCTTTAAACCAGACGCAATGAAGTCAAACGATGAGAACAAACAAAATACTAAGGAATCAACAAAATAAAAGGAGAGCCAAAAAAATCTAATTCTGAATCTGCGTTTAAGCGTTTACAAGAAGGAAGAGCCTTGGCCCCAAGATCTGTGTGCGAGTTCCTAGTTCTAGCAACCTAAGACTGTAAATCCCTAATTGAGTCGTAGCATGATATCAAAAACGGGAATAAATGCCTATTACTCTAAGTTTGCTATGAATGCTAAAAATCATGTCCTTAGTCTCCAGCCTTGTCTTCTCTTATATACTCCTTTTCAAGGAGGTTTGGCACTTTCTTTTCTGCCCCTGGTCAAATTTATCACTTCGAAAATATTCCTTTTTTTCCTCCTATCTCTACATTTATCCGCCGAATCCTCGTATTTATCTTAAACTTTAACATTTATCTTCTTTTGTAAACAAAAATAAACCGTCACAGCATCTTTGGGCCTGGTTTTGTACGAAACCGTAAGCGGGCTTTTAACCATGTTTCGGTCCTCTCGGACCGTTTTTCCAGCTTTAGGAGTTTTTTATTGCTCCGAAAGGGGTTCTCAGTACGACGTAGATCTAAATGGAGTTCAAACTTCTCGTATGGATTAGGCAATTTTGTCGTTAACCATTGCCATTTCATCCGATACATTTAAATTTATACAAGAAAATGAGTCTTTGCAGTTTTTATCGTAAGGTTCCAACGGTAACCCCGATTGGAATGTAACGAATAGCATTTTATCAAGATTCGAGAGAGGGGGTAGAGGGAGTGATCCAGCTCGCCATATGGAAATCAGGGAGCTGCATTTTCTGAGGTAGAAGTTATTTATGGAGTCTTACTTACTTTTATCATAAAATCTTAACGGGAACTTTGATTGGGATGAATTGGGAGGCAGCAAGAACCAAGCTCAAAGTAAGAGGTCATGAGAGTGGGACTAGATTATTTCTATACTGTTTGAGAGAAATGAGGTCGCCAATTGGTGACCCGGCTTCCGAGAGCCTGGGTCACCATATGGTGACCCGTTTTTGGAGGTTTCAGGTCGCCATATGGCGACCTGTATCTTTGATGGGCAGGTCGCCATATGGAGACCCATGACTTGTGTTCTCAGTTTGCCATATGGCCACCCGTCATTGCAGGGTGTAGGTCGTCATATGGGGACCCGTGCTTCCTGAGTGTAGGTCGCCATATGGCGACCCGTGCTTGCAGGGTGCACGTCGCATATGGTGACCCGTGCTTGAAGGGTGCTGGTCGCCATATGGCGACCCATGCTTCCCAAGTGCGGGTCGCCATATGGCGATCCGTGCTATCTGAGTGTTGTTCGCCATGTGGCGATCCGTGATCTCCGAGTGCAGGTCGCCATATGGCGACCCGTGCTTGCAGGGTGCGGGTTGCCATATGGTGACTCATGCTTCCCGAGTGTGGGTCGCCATATGGCGACCTGTGCTTGCAAGGTGGGACTCGCCATACGGTGACTCGCTTCTTGTGGCTTGATTGTTTTTTCGAAAACTTTCATGAGCCGAAGCCTCAGAAGAAGCATTTTCTGGGGACTTGAGCCATTGATTTCGTCGTGATCGATTTTGATCCAACATGCATTATTGCCATTGATTGATTAGATTGTGGGGAATAATATATAATGGTTTAACAAATACCGACATATTTGCATAGAGGCAGTTACTTGTCCCACGTGTGCACACTGAATTACATGAGAAGTGTGCGATTGCAAAAACACTCCATGTGGAAGTGCTAAACACATTTGAGCTTCTGTATAATATTATTGGGCAGGACGGAAAAGGTTGTTTGGTTGATTTAATCAACAAAAGATGCAGCTGTAGGCATTTTGAAATTGACTGATATCCTTGTGTGCATGCACTTGTTGCTATCTTGAGGCATGCGGAAACTACAAAAGATGTGCCATTGGAGGATTTGGTTGAAAATTATCTTTTAAGTATTATTGGATGGAGCAGTGGACAGTGTCATACTACAGGAAAATATATCCAGTGCCTCATCATTCCTCCTGGGAAGGTTGTGAAGAAATACAATCTCAGGTTGTCTAACCGTCGTACATGGAGAAAAGGAAGGAAGATTACAAGTTACTAGATTCCTATCTGCAGGAGAATTCCAGAGGAAAAGAAAGAAAACATATCCACCATTTTCGGAGTGTATTGGTCACAGCAGTGACAAAGATGGCAGCGACAGTGACGACAGCAAGTACGAAAAAAACAGTTAACGAAGAAAGCAGCAATGAGGGAATTGGCAACGAGGGAAGTGGCAACGATGGAGGTGGCAACGATGGAGGTGGCAACGAGGGAAATGTTGAATGAGTCTTACTTATGTGTTATGAATTTGCTTATGTGTTATGAACTTTCTTATGTCTTATAAAACTTATTTATGTGTTAGGGATGTTATTTTTGAGTTTTAAAACTTTTTTTGAAACAAATTCGTAATGTGTTGTTTCTGTGAGGTACTATTGGTAGAACTTGTAAAACTTCATATTACATGTTTTTGTGTCATAATAATGGTAGAACTGGTACAACTCGACCAAGTGATACTGGTACAAGTAGTACAACTATGTTATATATACTGGTATATGAAATACTAGAACAACTAGTATAACTCTTTTGTTTTTTAAGTTTAAAGATCCCATATGGTATTTAGTATGCAAAAAAAAAAAAAATGGAGAAAGTGATAGATGTTTAGAGTGGTTAATATTAAGTTATGAAGAATCTTAACAAAAAAATTTAATTTTATTGCACGATCACATATGTTGGCTTCATCTACCTTATATTTTTAGGATGTGTTAATATGTTTGTCCACGTTATTTTTGGAAATATGCATAGAGCGTATTTTTACAATATTCATTCATCCAAAATATTTGGGCTCATGGAGGTAAACCAAAACAAGTGGTATAACCGATGAAATCATAAATTTTATTTGGTACAACTAAGATTTTCATTTTCGCTTTAAAAGTACAACTATGTGCATTATGGTATAACTGATTTACTGGTATAACTGCATATTGGTACAACTATATAAAGTGGTACAACTATGTGTTATTTATGATCAACCACGTTTGCCACATGTATAATATTTTATACATGTTATTTTATTGTGTCTCATGTTTTACATATGTTATTTATGCTAATTGTTCCATCTTTCTACTTTTATTTTGGGTAGGAATATGGGAGCAAGCCTCCCAATTTATTAAAGTAAACAAAAATTTCAAACTACGGACGGACTTGTCGTGGCTGTACTGAACCATCGACATTCTCTCGTATCAAACTAACAAGCTCTGTCGGAACATATCAAAACAATGAAAACCAAAAGGAAGAGAAATAGCAAGGTTAGCTAAACCATCAGCTAAGCGGTTAGCTTCCCTATACACATGAACAAAACGGACCAGCCGGTCCCTCGTCAAAAAGCCATGGCACAAGCATACCAGGAAAGACAGCGGATGAGTAACCTCGATCCATGTCGTAAGAAAGCCCACCACCATCTTAGAATCAACTTCCACCTCTAGCCTACTTATACCTTTCTCCCAAGCAATCACAAGGTCATAGTAGACCCCCCAAATCTCCGCGAGAGGTGCAGAATACCTCCCTATATTAAGAGCAAAGATGCCACACCACTCATCATCACCATCCCGCAGCACCCCTCCAACCGACGCCAGTCCCGAGTTACCATGTGATGATCCATCAGTATTAAGTTTCATCCACCCCATCTGAGGAGGCGTCCATCCAATCATAATCTCCACCCTTTGACCAGTAACCCTATTTCCCTCCTCCGTCTTGTTACTACACGTCACTTCTCTCGCCAAGTTACGTAAAAACTTAACTCTATCCCTCCAGAGTCGATTATCTCCAAACACGTTCCCACACCTCCACTTCCATCCCCACCATACAGCCAACGTGAATGTCGTAGCCCAAGGGATCCCATCTTGGACATCATTATTACATAGGTTCCAGTATAGCCACTCAAGCAAAGACATCGAGAAGAAGGCATGGCGTTTCACACTTGTGATAAACCTATTCCAGTTCCCCTCCATTGCAGGGCAGTCTCTGAGAACATTTAGAATCGTCTCAATTCCTCTTTTACATACTTGGCACACATCAGTACCACTGAGATGTCTTCTATATCTCTCGGCATTCGTCACGATTGCCTGATTCCCAACGAGCCAGAGAAACACTCTAACTCTTTCTGGTGCTACCACGCGCCACATGCTTTTGAATAATCTTTTGATATACTGTCTTGGAGTATCGTCTCTTGTTATCAGCTCATACGCAGTTTTAACTGTAAATTACCCATTAGGAGCTTTGCCCCACGTAACCGGTCTTTCGCTCCAGTTACAGTATCCACAGCTACTGCCACAAGCTCAAGTCTTTTCTCATCGGGTATGTAAGGAGAAATTCGAGTGAGATCCCATCCCCCACCATCGAGCCACAACTCTCTAGCTTTTATGTTTTTATATCCCTCTGGAAGATCTGCAACAGCCTCTCCCATAAGAGATTGTCGTGAGATCCACCTATTGGTCCAAAATTTGATATCCCTCCCATTGCCAATAACCCATTAACACACTCCTCCATGTAGAAAACGCGGTTTTACACGCAATCACCCAAGAGTGATCATGAATATCACCCACTACATATTTACTCCATAACACCCTTGCCCATAAACCCTCTTGATCATTTAGTAGCCTCCATCCTACTTTAGTGAGCAAGGCTTTATTCATGTCTCTTGTTACTCGAATCCCAAGACCACCATCCGCCTTACGTTTACAAACTTTATCCTAAGAAACCATGTGCTGTCTACTGCCCCACACAAAGCTTCTTGATAGGCTATCTAACTTGTCAAGTGTGCTAACCGCTAGATGTATCGTACTCATATAATGCACCGGGATTGCAGATAAGACTGCTTTAGTGATAGTCACCCTGCCTGCTAGGCTTAGAGTTTGCTTCTTCCAACCTGCTAAACGTGATGCCACCTTCTCTAGGACCTCTCCAAATGTATCTTTGTTGATTCTCTTATGTAGAATCGGCATCCCTAGGGTATCTTCCCAATTCTGTTGTTGATGCAATGCCACTCTCCTGGCTTATTAGCTCCCCTTTCTCTCGAGTTATGTTCCCTGAGAAGAAAATCTTTGACTTTGGGAGGCTTAATTTCTGGCAAGAGGCTCTGCAGAACGTTTCCAACACTTCTCTTATCACTCGGACTTGCGCCACTGATGCCTCTGCAAAGAGAATTAAATCGTCAGCAAAGCAGATGTGCGATAGTTGTGGTCCACCGCTAGACAGCTCTATGGGTTTCCATTTCTTGTCCATAACTGCTTTATCTATCATGTGACAGAGCCTCTCCATACACAGCACAAACAAATACGGAGACAGAGGATCCCCCTGTCTAAGTCCTCTTGATGGTTTAAAAGACTGATTTTTCACCATTCCACAATATACTCATCGAGGGGCCAGATACACATTCCATGATCTTTCCAACCCAACTCTCAGACAGGCTGGCTGCTCGCAATGTATCCTCCAAACAATCCCATCGCAACCTGTCATAAGCCTTCTCCAAATCCAAATTAAGTAGCATCCAACCTTTTTGTCCCTTCTTCCTCCTCATCGAGTTAACAGCCTCTTGAACTACCACGATATTGTCTGCACTCAATCTGCCTGGGATGAAACTCAACTGAGCAGGTCCAATCAGCTTATTCATAAATCTCTTCAGTCTCCCAACCATAGCTTTCGTTATTGTTTTGAACAACACATTGCAGAGGCTGATAGAACGGAACTGTGTAATACTTTCCGGTTTGGTCAATTTCGGAATCAACACTACAAGAGCATCATTTGTATTCTCCGGCAACTTCCCAGTCTCAAAAAATTGCAATATAAATCTGACCACAGAAGGGCCCACAGTCTCCCAGCACCGTTGATAAAACACTGGTTGGAAACCGTCGGGTCCTGGTGCCTTGTAGCTGCCCATCTTCCTTATTATCTCCACTTTATCTGCAGAAAGTTCTGTTCAACATAGTGAGGTCTTGACTCGTAAGCCGCACGAAACCCCCCATCGATAATCCTTTTATATTGGTATCAACATTCTCTAAAGAGTATAGAGTTTTGAAGTAGTTAACTGCAAGTTTCTCCAGCGCCTGCGCATCCGATATCCATTGATTAGCATCGTTTTTCAGCATATCCACTCGGTTCCTTCTCCTCTTGATGATTGTAGACATGTGAAAGAACTTAGTGTTCCTATCACCATGAGCAACCCACTTCTCCCGTAATTTTTGAAACCAAATTACTTCCTCTTTTTCCAGAACTACTTCAAATTCTTTAAGTAACTCACCCTCTTTCACCAACAACTCATCACTAAGATCCTCCTCAATTTTCTCTTGTATCTCTTTAATCTCCATAACTAACTTCTCTTTTCTATGTTGAACATTCCCAAACACTTCTTTATTCCACTTTTTGAGTTTCACTCCCAACCTCAGTAAAGCTTCTCTTGTATCAATATCTCGATCTCATGATGCTTCCAACAAATCTTTAAACTCAGTATGTTGTAGCCATGCCACTTCGAAGCGAAACGGACGTCGGCACGCGTTCCCCTGAACCTCTGGTGTAAGCTGTAAGTATAAAGGAGCATGATGTACCATTCTTAATAATTTAGGCTCAATAAACCAGTAATATTAGTTATACTCAATACCTGCAAATTACTAAACACAACTGCAAATACATTTTTTATAACGCAAAAGAAAGGTCCCAAAAGAAACAAGGTTTACATAAGTAGAAAGTTTTAACAAAAGCCACAACCAAGTTTAACAAAAACAACAAGTGATTGAGAAATATAACAAAAGCAACAAGTTCAATCACTTCTTAACAAAAGGAGACTTCTGCAAGCGTGAAGGCTTCGACACCCTCTTCGACACCCTCTGCATTGCTTCATTTCTCGCAGCTTCTTCCTCAACCTTCTCTGCAGCAGCTGCAATTACTTGAAGTGTATATTCCTCAGCATCATCTACAACAAAGTCATAACACATTAGAATCCATTTGCAATGTCAATGCTCCAAATTCACAGCACAATAAGTTACATAATGCCTCTTCTTCATGCTCCTTTCAAGCCTCTTTATCCTCAAGCTCCTCAAGCTCATCATGCTCCTTTGCAGCCTCCTCAAGATCCTTCTCACTATCATCAAGCTCATCCTTCTCGCCATTATCCTCAGCCTCTTCGTCCTCATGCTCCTTGTCTAGCTCCTCCTACTCCTCTAGTTCCTTCTCGCCATTATCCTCAGCCTCATCATCCTTCCCAGCATCCTTCCCATCATCATTGTCATCCTCATCACCATCATTTTCAATTCCAATACTATCTCTTTCCAACACTTTTAGTCTTCTGTCAAAATCCTCAAGCTTGTTATTAATCTTCCCTTCCATTGTAGTCAACTAACTCATCATCATCATCACCATTTCTTTAAACTTTCAAGATCTGCCACAGGTTCTCCATCGAGAATCTTCTCAGGCTCGTTCCCATCCTCATGCTCGTGACCATCCTCATGCTCCTCCTCCTCCAGTTGCTCCACGTCTTGTTGTTCTATCTCTAGAGTTCGAGACTTAGTATCTTCCATGAAAATATCCTCCCAAAATATCTTCCCACCTTCGCGGACTATGAACTTCTCCATCCATCAACAATTGCATCATGATCATCCCCATCATCTAAAAGTTCCATATATTCCCAACATCCTTCGTCCATGGTCTTGTAGATAACATGTTCTTCACGTTCAATTGGTGCCAATATGCTAGAAATTTCCTGAAATACAAAAAAAAAAACACAGATTAAGCATTATTAATTTTACTTAACCAAAACTAAATTACACAAACATCTTACTAAATTTTCACTTTTGTCCCTCCAAGAGCCTTATAAAGGTCTTCCAATGCATATCCAGTTGTCCCAGTTGATGTGAACTTCCACTTGCATATTTTTGGACAACTAAGCTTATAGTTTGGCACATGTTCTCTAAATTCTGCCTTTAAGACAGGAATGCATTCAAATACCAATATATGCACATCATTTCAAGCAAACATATTAGTGCATATATCATATGTTATATGCTTCTGAAATAGTCATGCAATTTACCTCCAAAGGGTTGATAAACCCAAGAAATGTCCAACCTGGGTTTTCTGGCAGTCCCCTTCTAAAATGATCTTTCACATGTTTGATCTCTTTGATGCAGTGATCAAACGTGAAACATCCCCCTGGAAAGGTGTTACAAAGCTCCAGATCATCATCAACTTGCAGAAGAAAAGGATCGATGGGGCTTCGATATTTAGACTTTCCATCTAAAAATGTGGCCAAAGAGCAAAGAATAGCCATTTTCAGCCGGTCATTGGTACGATCAAGCTTCATCCGCGAAAGCTTCTCTTCCACATCCTGAACTGACACTTTTAGTTCCTCCTCCTCTGGATTCTTCCTCTTTTTCTTTTTCATATTCTTCAGCTTCTTCATGAACATTTTCCTAAACTGCTTCTCTGCAAACTTCATGCTCAAGCCACTGTTATAGTTTTCAGGATACTGGTGGTAGAATAAACCTTAGATGAGACCATGTTCCCTGATGGAGTATGGAATAGGAACACCATTTACAGCACACCACCAATGGTGCGGATTAGCAACATCCACAATCACATCACCTTTCTAGTTGAGGTGCAAACCATGTGGAACAAGTGCTTGAACTGGGGGTGTTCGAAAAACCATTTCTTCTCTGATTCATCTAACAGCTCAAGGGTCGTCATGAATTTGGGTTGGTGCCATCTTGATTGAAGCTTACAAGACTTCCAATAATCTTTTGTTTTTTTTAAAAAAAAGCTATTTGGTCTAATGGGTTCTACCGCCATATGCTAATCCGCCTGCAAAAAAAAAAAAAAAAAAAAATCAAAATTACAACAATATTAAACCATTGTTGTACAAGTTTTACAAGTTACATAGTACAGTTGAACTAGTTATACTAGTCATACTTTCTATACATATACAATCATACCAGTTCTACTATTTACACTAATTTTTACAAGTTATACAATACAGTAGAACTAGTTATACTAGTTATACTAGTCATACTTTATACATATACAATCATACTAGTTGTACTAGTTACACTAATTTAGTTTTTATCCGTCATCTAGTTTTACGACTCTTACTATTTCTAATAGTTCAACAAATTAACTACTCGTAGTTGTACTAATTCAACACATTAACAACTTTATCTAATTAAAGTCATGTGCTTCTAACAGTACAACTAGATTAACTCACTTTAGTTATCATAGTTGGATTAGTTGTCTCCATTTTAGTTATACTAGTTCAACACATTAACTTCTCGTAGTTATAGTAGTTCAACACTTCTACGTTCTGGTAATTCAACACTTAATAATCTTTCACAGTTCAACAACTTAAACTTATAGTTATAATTGTTGTTTTAAACGTAGTTCTACTACTACTACTACTTGTACCTGAGGTCTGCCAGCATTGGTAGACCCAATTTCCTCATCCTCTTCTTCTTCTAGCTTAGGAAAAGGCGATCTTGTTGAATATCCTGAAGGTTGTTCGACCTGAGTCGGAGACACAGCTAAAAACGGTGGTGCCTCTCTTTCTCATGCCGGTCCGTCTCATGGTCAGTCAGAGCCGCTGTAGAATGCGGCGGTCGCTCTGTTGGGTGTCGCTCTCTCTCCGCTAGGTCAGTCTCATTCACAGTCAGAGCCAGTGTGGAATGCAGTGGTGGTGCCTCAGGCTCTCTCTCCTGGTCCGGGTTCGAACGACGTGCTTTCTTCGTCGGAATTGACGATGAGTCTCTGCCGTCATCTCTGTTGTCGCCACCGTCTTTCTCACCGCCATCACATCTCTTTTCCTCTTTCCTGGTGATTGCTTCCTCTTCTTCACCGGTGACTCCTTCTTTTTCCCCTTATTTTTCTTCACCAAATCCATCGCTTTCTTCTTCTTTGCCAGTGAAATACAGGTGGTCTTCTTCTCCACCAAATCCGTCGCTTTCTTCTTCTTTGTCGGTGACACACTGGTGTTCTTCTTCTTTTCGGAGGCATGATGCAGATGATGAAGGATTGTGATTTTGATTTACGGTTGTCTTTGTTTGGATTTGATATCGTAGGAGAAAAAAGAGGAGAAAGGTAAAGTAGATCTATATCGATGGAAATGAGGAGTTCTGTTGGATTTTAGGTTTACAAATCCGGGTCGTACTTCGGCTTATGGTTTGGGTTCGGATAGATCTGGTTGGCTCTGTAATTAATTTCAAGTTTTAAGCTTTTAGGGGTTTTTAAACCTTTTCAATTTAAATTTAAATATTTTTAAAAATATTTCAAAAGTAGGACCATAATAGATTTTCCCATGGCCTGTAGGGCCACAGCAGAATTTGATCCAACATCACCAGTTAGATTGGTCTGACTTTGATGCTTTCTCGTCATATCCATGTCCAGCATGTGAACTGGTGACTTAAATTTATCAATTGTGTCTGCAAATAGAGATAACATATAGAAGTATTATCGAGAATAGATTGAAATTAATCTCCTATCCAAATAAAAACTATGCACAATACCTTTTCAGCTTTGAAGGATAACCACTCTCTGCAATATTTTCAGTGCCGTTACTGTTCATTTCAATCTACCTGAAAATTCTCGTCTTAGGTAGCAATCCAGTTACTTGTTCAATAGAAATTGTACTGTCTGTAAATAGAAGCATTCTAACTGGTGAGAGAAGAGATTCAAATATACAGTTTACTATGGGATAATTACTTACTTTTTGATGCATCATTAAATGTACTAATTGGCCGCTAATGCAATAGATCTTCTTGAAGATTATATTGATTTAGTTGCAAACTTTTTCTTTTATCTTGCAAAATATGAAACCTTTTGGGATCTTCCATCTTTTTGCTGTGTGCATAACAAATTGGTAATATCACTCAAAATAATGTTCTGAAACGGGTTTTGTGTGGAGCTATTCATGTCCACTGACTGGTCTGGCGAGTTAGAAATACCTATGGTGTCTGCAGTTTTCAAAATTTTCAAAATTTATATGATACATGAATCTTATTATTTTGCCATTACAGTAATTATCATAGAAAACAGAATTTTGTAATACTTTCTCTCAGTCTCTTTGGTGGACGATTTTCACTAAGATCTTGATGTTCAGAAATATGCTTCTTTCATTTTATGGTTGAAATTCTCTTCTTCGTTTTCATAGACAAAAAATAGGGTCTGGAAAAATGAATAAAATATTTTCAATCGTAACTTGGAATTGAGATTAACATAAATAACATAATTATGTTTCCAAAAGGTCTCGTAGACACACGAATTATTTCCTTGGCTGAATTATTTTTGTATCTTCCAATAACTGTAGAGTGAGCAAAATTCAATATTGGTTATAGTTGTAAAGTGATAAAAGTTTACAATATATATGACTTGCCATATTATGTCAATCCTGAATTGCTCAATCTCCATTTTCAAATTGCGACAAGTTTTAATGCAAAACTTTAGCTTGCAGAAAAGTCAAGTAGGAACAATATACAGGTCAGGAATAGATATGTCTCTAATTTCATAATCCAAAATACAATATAATGGGACAATATAGTATATCTGGGTTGAACAGAGACATGTTTATCTAAATATCAATCCATCCTTTTTTACCCACAAAGAAACATTGAATAAAACTCATAACGGGTGTCTTAAATAGATGAACTAACAATAAAAAAAATATGAATCATTTTCAAGCCTTCACTAAACCTAAAGTCTCATAACATCTCAATCCAAAACTTATTCATTGTTTTTCCTTCTTCATTGAATTGCTAGAGGGAGTTTTTGTAACTGAGTTCTTGATTCAAGTAAGTCTCCACTTTATAACAGGGGCTCCTTTGCGTTATACACGGGGAAATTGTAGATGGTTGAGCATACTCAGACAAAACAATGATTCATTCAAGGTACATGTTTTCTTTTATGCAATTGGTGATTTAGAATCAACTAACAGTGGTAGAACATTGTTATAAAAGTAAAACAGAGAAAAGGTATTTCAAACATTAGCAAAATACAAAGATATAATGATAACTAAAAGCAGACTATTGCCCCCTTTTACCTAGATAATTTACACCACCCTATTCGGACACTTTTATTGATTTTAGCCTCCTTGATCCTCACCGAACATAATGGTTTTTGACACTTTTCTGATCAAAACTTTCTTCGAAACTATTAATTGGGGCTCCCTATCTCTTTTAGCTGGTATAAGGTCGCCAGACACTTCCTGATTATATGAACCGCATAGCTTAGATGTAGATCCCTGTTTTCAACCAAATCATAGTAGTTAAGAAAACAAACTCGGGAACATTAAAAATACCAATATTAATAAACTTAAAAAAGCTGTATACCTGGGAAGCTTCTGGCTGAGTTGAAAATAAAAGACAAATTGTATTATGAGTTCCTTGCAAAAACTGATACACATAATGAGAAGAAAATATGTAGACAACCACTGAAACTTACAAATATATTTAGGTATTACACATACCATAAGAGAATGGTTAACATCAAACTCATTATTCTCTGAATTGCCATTATCTTGAGAACTTTGAAAGTTTTATTCTTGTACACATAATTTTCCTTCTCAATACCAATCTTGAACATATAGGTTTTCCCAATCAAATCAGTGAGAACAGCTGGAAGATCATTCGGCTGTTGAATCTACAATAGTAACCATAGAAATTGGGTAACTATACTCGTGTATTAAGAACATGAGGTTCTAAAACGTTATAGATTACAATAGTAAGTACAAATTATAACCTCTTTAGTGATTGCACCAGTTAACTCAACACAACGCTGGCGTATAAATTGTTGTGCAATTTTTTCATACACAAGGAACTTGGTATTGCTAGTATTGTCAAGAACCACCAAATTTAACTTGTACATTTATGCACAAAAAATATAAGGCAAACTCGTACATGTATTTTTATATTCTGATAATGTAAAACTTAGTACTCTAAAATCTCAATGATTACCTCGGAAGACTTTTTGGACAGTAGGCTTTGCACTTGACACAATAGTAATTATTTGAAACAAAGAAATCATTATTTGATCCATCAATTCTGTCGTGAGGCACAGTCAAAGCTTTCTTTGCACAGACTTTGCAACAAAGATAATACCACCCCATATCAGTTTCAGTGGCAGCAATGGTACACATAACAATACACATCTGAACCTGTGCAGCAAAGAAAGTTGGTCACCCACGAAATATTCCCATTAACATGCATTTTAATTGATAAAAATAAGCTAGTAGTAACCTGTTTGGTCTCCAATACATCAGCAATTGATTTCATTGAGTACGGACAAAAAAAAATCCTTTTCAGATATATCTGAAACTGTACAAAGAGGCTTCGAATCCACAATTGATAAAACAAAATCTTCCTTTGGTAACCTTTTACAATTCCATAGTACACAGATAAATATATAATCATGCAATCTAGGTAATATAATAAGTAAATGCATATTATATTTTGTTGTAATTCAATAACTTACAATGAAACGAAACCATCAATCTCTTCCATATCAGAATTAGCGGAAACATCAGAAAAATTGTAGGCACTAGATACACTACTATACTCTAGACACATAATTAATAAATATCTGGTGATTAAAATTAACTACACAACTATTCAAGTTGATAAGTCTAATATAGACGCAATGGTTAAAATATATAACATATGCTGACCTTCCACCACCTTCATCTTCCCAAACCTTAAAATGATCACACCCTGTTCATGACGGAGTTGAATACCGTCTCTAACATACACAGAAAATTTACCCCCAAAAATAAATGTGAGGCGATCGTCACTGTAGGAAAGAAAACCATTACTTATAACAACCATTTGATAATACTAACAACAATTATGCTATACAAAATAATGAATTATTACTCTTTATTCTGGAGTTTTAAAGATATTTTTTGAGTGACCTTTCAATTTACACAAACAATGTCCAAGTGACTAACCTCAACGATCTGACTGATAAAGTCTACAACAAATAAATAGTAGATTGATTAATAAATATTGATGAGTAACAACTAATGATGTAGACAGTAACAAAAATGGATGATGAATAGTCACCAACCAAGTAGTCAGTATTAGCAACACCATATAAAATATCACGAAAAGCCACAAGTTGGAAACCATTAAGTTGGTGTAGCGGAATTTCACAAACTCGAACACGGGTAGTGTTTAAAAACTCTATCTTGTATGGATGTTTGGTTGTTCGATATGAACCCACCGAGTGGGTGACTGAGAAATTTACTAAAACCTTTGAATACCCTTCTTTCAAAACTGGATCAAACCTGACTACCAAATCTTTCTTAACAGAAGCATAATCTTATTTCCATGTGAGCAAAAAAAAAAATCATTTTATTATTTTAAAATTAATCCAATATACGAATCCATATAATAAACTTACTCTGTAATCACATAAGACCATCTCAATAGTCTCTCCACCACCTGCTGAATACTACTTCCACAAACAAATTATCTTGATCTTAATTACCCACATGGAATTTGAAGGATTAAACTTGGAAATAGTGTTGAAAGTAAACATCACTTTCAGGGTAATCTTCTTGTTAGGTTGCTATGCTCTGTCCTTTTGGTATTTTAGGTTTATCTTTCGGCATGACAATCGGCTGTATATCTAATTCTCTAACGCATTATGAGAAAGTTTGCTTTATGGTCAAGCATCATATACTCTAATCCCCTATGTTATTAAGGAATAATTTCTTTATAACAATATAAGAAATTTTCTTTAACTCATATATACAAAAAAAAAATGATTCATAATATTTATATTTACTTGAATGAATCGAACCGATGAACTTGTTAACCAATAATTTTCATTACTATTACCATTCCCTTCATAATTTCTCACCATTGTAATGCGTTAGAAAATTAGAAGATATAGGGCTTACCATATTTTTCAAGGTGAAAATGGTTGAATGTAAATTTTTAATGTACGGCAAGTTTCTAAAGAAAAACATAAGGTGGAAGATTTTACAATTTGGATCAGTATGGAAGCCAAGAATCTGACGTGTTGGAGGAGGCCCAATTAAAAAGGTACCTCTCTAATTCAGAATCTGAATTAAAGATATAGTAGGACAACATCGTAAGCCATTTATGTTGAACATAGTTAGGCCAATAACTAATTTTAGTGTCCTTTAAAATATTAGAAATATAGGTCTTCGTAGGTATCTTGGTAGATATAAAAATAATATAGCTCACGAAACTAATCATATAAAAGTAGAGGTTCTCTATTAATAAAGTCTTCAAAAAAACAGTAACATAAAACATTTAAAATATCTGATCATGGTAAATTATTCAAATCTTAAATAGGTAACCTAAAATAAAAAAATATGATAAATCGAAAGCCTCCACCATCCATACTGTCTTCAAAAATCTCAATCTAGCCACTTTTTTAATGTTTTCCTTCTTGATTCGGATGTTACATGGAAATCTGGTAGCAGAGTTTTGATCAATTGCTTCCTCCAAGTTAATTACTGGGGTCCCCTGCGTTTTCCTGGGGTCAGTTCATATAGCTGTGAACTCTCACATGAACCACCAAATAAAGGCAGCGAACTCTCTTACAACCAATCATAAATAACATAAGAAATCATCTGTGAATTTTTGTAGCACCCGCTACCGGAGATTTCAATAATAAAATAATAATATCTCACATTTCCATATATAAATACTCGACGGTCAATGTACACGTCTGAATCCAGTCAATACAATATCATAAGTCCAAATACGTAAATATCGATATCATCCGAAATATAGATAAATAACATAAATCCGAAAGTTTGAAATACGAAATAACATAACGATAAAACCAAGGGCCTATAAGCCAAATAACGATAAAACAATAAAAGCCCAAAGGCTATATAACACCCAAAAGCACCAAAAGCACCCATCCGGTAAATCACTCCTGCTCGTCGGTCTCACCTGAAAGGGGGAAGAAGAGGGGTGAGCAACAGGAGAGTCGCTCAGTGAGGTATGTGATGCTACCCCGAAGTCCGTAGACCCGAGCATAGCACCTTGAATAAACATAAATTAAATATAATACATGTCAAACACGGTACCTAAAGTACCCACACAACAAACAATGGTCCTAGCGAGT
Organism: Sinapis alba; assembly: GCA_012274485.2. Lineage (NCBI taxonomy): Eukaryota > Viridiplantae > Streptophyta > Magnoliopsida > Brassicales > Brassicaceae > Sinapis > Sinapis alba. The sequence goes on along the minus strand of MU105938.1, from coordinate 56,062 downwards.
CGCGTACTCACTGCCCACTAACGGGCCAACAACACACTTCCGAGAGAGTGCTCGGTGTCACCGCCCTCAGACGCTTTATCGACCACACCAGACTACGGTCCAGCCGGTCGACTGACCAGCCGTAGCCTCTCATACAATCCGGCATATAGAAGTCCGTCTCTGTATCCGTCTCAAACAATTCTAACTAAAAGTTTACATTAAGTGAAGCAATCAATGTTGAATCCTCTAAATTCCTAGTTCCGGTTTAAGCAAAGAGCCTAAATAACTAAACAAGCAATGACAGACTCGATTTCACACAGACGGAACATACTAGAAATAAATTATATTTATTCAAAATTCTAAGCCGCGTACGAGTAGTCGGGAATAGACCCTCACCTTAGCAACAAGGAAAAGTGATAACTATGAGCTCCAGCTACTCAAATAGACTCCAAATCTGAAATCAGAGCGAAATTCTGAGTCAGAACGGCTTTCGAACGGGTTAAAACGGGTATCTGGTGGTCCAGTCAAAAAGTCAATTCGCTGGTCAAAGGTCAACCCAGTCAACTCTGACCCAAGCCGCTCAACCCTTAACCAATTGAAAATCGAATTGGACCAACCGGTTTTCCTAAACCGAAATCGATTTCAATTAAACCAGAACCTAATTAATTTCAAACCGGTTTAATCTCTAACCAAAAATCAATTTCTAATAACCGATCGGTTTACCCCTAACCGCAATTAATTAAGCTAACCGGATTTCAATTAATTAAACCGAACCGGTGGGATCCACGCGGTGGCTAACGGCGGCGGAGACTTACCGGCGGTTACCGGCGACGGCGGCGGCGGCTTCCCGGCGACGGGCGGACGGCGGTCGGGAATGGCGGCTCCGGCGAACGGTGGCGAAGGGCGGCGGCGCGTCACGGCCACGCACGTCTCCTCCGGCGGCGGACGGTGGCGCGTGTGATTCACGCACCGACACGGACGTAACTTCTCCGGGCGCGTGCGGCTTCGTCCGGGCTCCGATCGCGACGCGGTCGGCGGCTACGGCTTCGTCTCGGCGAGAAGAACACGATGGTGGCCTTGCATGCACGAGATTCTCAACGGTTAGGAAGTTATGGCCGATTTACTAAACGGACGAAAACTAAACTTGAAACTAAGCAACTTCGACGGCTTACCTAGGGCGGTTAACGGCTTGGTCGAGCTTGGCGTGATCAAGCGGCACGGTGGCTCCGGCGACGAGCTCCGGCGACCCTCTCTCTACAAAATGATCACACACACCACTTAGCTCACCCTCTCTCACTAACTTATCTCTCTAACTTCTAATTTCTTGCATGCAAAATGATAGGAGGATGAGAGTTTATATAGGGAAAACCTTGGGTATAAAAATGGGAGGATGACGATAGCCGGCTAAACGATTCCGTAGCTGGATACGGGATGTTACAATTTTTCTATGTAATTAATGTAAAAATGTGGAATAGACAAACCTTGTGTGCATCGGATAGGACAGAGCTTTCCAAAATATCATTATGCATTCCAACTTAAATTTTTATCATGAAATCAATATTAATTTCTAAATGCTTTCAAGTAACAACGACACTAAAATAAAGCACACTACAAAAATTACCTTTACCTGATTGTTTTGACCAAACTCATAGATCATGTCAGCGTTGGTGATGACTTTTAACACTTTGTAAGTGTCTTGCTTGTACACAAAATTCTCACCCTCAATACTGTCTTTGAATAAGTAGGTTTTACCCACCAGATTATTGAGGGCAATGGGGAAATCTTCAGGTTCTTGAATCTGTTAAATATATGTGTGAGGTTCAAACATTTTAGCATCAGGTGTATTTTATATCAATACTATCAAAACATACACATGAAACATTACCTCATTGCTATTCGGGCTAGCAAGCTCAATGCACAGCTGATGAAGTAGTTGAATAGCAAGTCTGTCAAATAGAAGAAACTTTGCATTAAATGTATAATCAAGCACAACCAAATGCAACTTGTACCTATACATATTAGATTAAACATCGTTTTGGTTAACCCCATTGCAACATTCAGTAAACAATAAACTTAAAATCGATTATAATCTAACTTTGGTAGAAGCTTCGGATTTAATTGTTTGCGTTTCTCAAAGTAGTAAGTAAACCCCAAAATACTTTATCTTCTTCATCATCAACACTGTCATTAGGCACATGTTGCACCTTCTTGGCACAAACCTTACAACTCAATAATACCATCCCATGTTGGTATCCATGGGAGAAACTGTGCAGAGAACTATACTGTGAGCTAATGGGCCAAACTGTCTTGTTTCCTCTGGCCCGATTCCTCTCCCAAAATCTCAAAATCTGCATAGTGTTTAATGAGAGTGTTAATGATGGTTTAGCACTAACCTAAGTCTACTTGTATTAGGATAATCTATGTCATATATATAGAGAGATAGCTAGAGCTTAGTAATTAAGACAAAACCATTATAGCACAAGGATAGATAGACAAAGGCATTTTGAGATCTATTTTGTGTTATTGCATACATTGGAGATTATTAATATCAAAGGAGTTTGTTATTAAAAGGCTTTTTGAAGTTATATAAGCATCAAAGTTAAGTTCATATCTTAACAAGTGGTATCAAAGCAATCCATGCTAGATTGCAGGTGCTTAAAGAGATGACTACAACAAGAATAGATGTGGATAGGTTCGATGGGACCGGAGATTTTTCACTATGGAAAGTACGTATGATGGCACACTTTGGAGTCTTAGGACTAAAGGACATACTTACTGATAACACACTATTGATGGAATCTCCAAAGGAAGAGGCAGGAACTAAAGACACGGGAGAGGGATCTGCAGAATAAAAGATTGATCCCATTAAACTCGGGAAATCAGAAAAGACTAAAGATCTTATTGTCGTGAACGTGGTAAATCAAGTTTTACACAAGATAAGTCACTGCGACACTGCTCCAGCTATGTGGACTTCCCTAAATACGCTTTACCCAGAAACCTCCCTTCCTAATCGTATTTACTTACAACACAAGTTTTATACTTTCAGGATGAACGAGTCCAAAGGCATAGATGCTAACGTAGATGATTTCCTAAAGCTAGTAGCTGACCTTAATAATCTGAATGTGGATGTTTCAGAAGAAGTTCAAGCTATTCTACTACTAAACTCGATGCCCCGAATGTACGATCAGCTAAAGGAAACCCTTAAATATGGAAGAGATACTCTAAAGATTAATGAAGTAACCGGGGGCGCCAGATCCAAAGAACGGTAGCTACTCGAAAGCGGAAAGCTTTCAAGATCACAAGGTGAAGGTTTATACGTAGAAGAAAGAGGAAGACCATACAACAAAGGAGGGAACTGAAACTGGAAGGGGAGATCAAAAACCAGACACGGTCGATCAAAATCAAGACCAAGATACGACAAAAACAACAAAGGGTGTTTTGTATGTGGTAAGGAGGGACATTGGAAAAAAGAAAGCCCCGAGAGAAAACCACATAGAGAAGCTAACATAGCAGAAGAACCTAAACAACCACTTGTACTAACGGTCAGTACAATCGACATCAGCGATCAATGGGTTATGGATTCAGGCTGCTCTTTTCATATTACACCCAACCGAGAAGCATTATTCGACCTAGAAGAATTTGAAGGAGGAAAGGTCCTAATGGCTAATAATACACACTGCAAGGTTAAAGAGATTGGGAAAATCAAGATTGTGAGGCCAAATGGATCAGTAGTGATACTTACTAATGTAAAGTATATGCCTAAGATGAGCCGGAACCTTATATCCTATGGAATGCTTGAACGTGCGGGATGTGAATATGAAGGCAAAGGTTTTATGATCCGGTTCTACAAAGATGGAAAGGAAATTCTATCTGGAAAGTACCATGAAGGCCTATACTACTTGCAAGGAATAGTCCCAAAGGGGGAAGTAAACATATCACGAGCAGAGCTTGATAAAACAAAATTATGGCACTCTCGATTAGGTCATATGAGCTTAAAAGGTCTCAATATACTCGTAAACAATGGATACATCCCAAACAAAGAAGTGGATAAACTAGATTTCTGTGAGACATGTGTTCTAGGTAAATCTCACAAACAAAGCTTCCCTACTGCAAAACACACTTCCAAGACAGTACTAGAGTATATACATTCTGGCTTATGGGGAGCACCAACAAGTCCAGAGAGTCTAGGAGGAAGCAAGTACTTTATCAGCTTTATAGACGACCACTCACGCAAGGTTTGGATCTACTTCTTAAAATATAAAGATGAAGCTTTCAGTAAATTCCGAGCATGGAAGGACGCAATAGAAAAGCAAACAATGAAGAAAATAAAGTGCCTCAGGACAGATAATGGATTAGAATTTTGCAATCAACATTTTGACAAGCTATGCAAAGACTCAGGTATTAAACGGCAGAAGACTTGTCCGTACACACCACCGCAAAATGGTGTGTCAGAGAGAATGAACAAAACAATAATGGAGAAGGTGAGATGTATGCTATCAGAAACCGGATTAGGAGAAGATTTCTGGGCAGAAGCTGCATCAACGACGGTGTATTTAATAAATCGATCACCAAGTTCTGCCATCGATTACAAATTACCAGAAGAAGTCTGGACAGGTTCAAAACCGGATTTACAACACTTAAGAAGTTTTGCCTGTTCTGCCTATGTTCATAAGATTCAAGAAAAGACTAGTCCTAGAGCTATAAAAGGTGTTTTCATGGGATATCCTTTTGGAGTAAAAGGATATAGGGTATGGCTTCCTGAAGAAGAAAAATGTGTTACTAGTAGGAACGTGGTGTTTAACGAAGAAGAGATGTATAAGCACACGTTAACTCACCCTAAAGATGCAGAGTCAGAAAAGACAGAGCAAGGATATAAACAGAAGAAAGTCACATTTAAAGAAAATCTAATAGAAGGTCCTACCCTACCTATAAGCTAAGCCGAAGATCCTCAGGTTCAAGGTGGAGAATCTGAACCAGAAGAACCAGAAAACACAGAGGAAACTAGTTCAGAAGAAGGGTTGGAAAACTCAGAAGAATCTGAAATCGATGGATATATGCTGGCACGTGACAGAGTTCGAAGAAGAATTAAGCCGCCTTCAAGGTTTGAAGATACAGACTTCGCAGCCTACGCCTTAGCTGTCTCTGAAGAGATTGAGATTGGCGAGCCAAAGTCTTTCAAAGAGGCCATGATAAGCAAGAAGAAAAGCTCTGGAAGAATGCCGCTAGAGAAGAAATGGACTCCCTTGAAAGAGCTAATACTTGGACGCTTATTGAGAAACCAAAGGATGCTAAAGTTATAGGTTGCAAATGGATTTTCAAGTTAAAACCAGGAATACCTGATGTTGAGGACCCAAGGTATAAAGGGAGATTGGTTGCGCAGGGGTTTTCCCAACAGGAAGGAATCGACTACAATGAAGTATTTTCGCCGATTGTAAAACATGTGTCGATTAGAATAATGCTATCACTTGTAGTAAACAGAGACTATGAACTAGAGAAAATGGACGTCAAAACAGCGTTTCTACATGGAGAGCTAGAAGAAAGAATACTAATGAATCAACCTGAAGGTTTCATAAAGAAAGGGGAAGAAAATAAAGTATGTCTACTAAGGAAGTCCCTATACGGATTAAAGCAGTCACCAAGGCAATGGAACCAAAGATTTGATTATTTCATGAAAAAACAACGGTTTAAGAGAAGTAAAGAAGACCCATGCGTCTATATGAGAAACGTCAACACCGATCAAGCTGTCTATCTACTTCTCTACGTGGATGACATGCTAATAGCATCAGGGAAATAAACAAGTAATTGGAGATGTGAAAGATAGTTTGAACAAAGAGTTTGACATGAAATACCTTGGGAAAGCTTCGAGGATATTAGGAATGGATATTAAACGAGACAGAACTAAAGGGATCCTAGTACTGTCACAAAGAAACTACTTAAAGAAGGTCCTAAATACTTTCGGAATGTCTGACTCGAAAGCAGTGATTACTCCAACATCAACACAGTTCAAACTAAGGAGTCTCACTAAAGACCAAAAGAACGAAGAAGAAAGCTACATGGAAAATATACCCTATGCAAGTGCGGTTGGAAGCCTTATGTACGCAATGGTAGGCTCTAGACCTGATTTAGGTTTCACGGTTGGAATCATAAGTCGATTCATGTCAGAACCAGGAAGGGAGCACTAGCAAGCCGTAAAATGGGTTCTATGATACCTAAAAGGTGCTACAGAAAGAAGTCTTACGTTTACTAAGAATGGAGAATTTAAAATCGAGGGATTTTGTGACTCAGATTATTCAACTGACCTCGACCGAAGGAAATCAGTTACAGGATATGCGTTTAAAGTTTGGGGAAACACTGTCAGTTGGAAGTCTACATTACAAGATGTTGTAGCCCTTTCTACAACCGAGGCAGAGTACATGGCTCTTACCGCAGCTGCAAAAGAAGCTATTTGGTTGAGAAAGATATGTGAAGAATTAGGGTTTGAACAGAAAAATGTAAAAATCCACTGTGACTCACAAAGTGCTATTGCCCTAGCTAAAAATCATGTTCATCATGAAAGAACAAAACACATAGACAACAAATATCACTTCATACGAGAGGTGGTAGCAGAAGGCAAGGTTCACCTAGCTAAGATTCATACAAGTAAAAATCCTGCAGATTTTCTAACTAAAGCCGTACCTGGGCCTAAGTTTGATCTCTGCTGTGACCTCTTAAACATCGCATAAAAAGGCAGAGACTCCACAGGTAATGATCATTGTTGTAACCTCGTCATAAGAAGAAATAATGAGTTATTTCTTATACAACAATGAATGAACTAGAAAGGTTCATAAGTATAAGTTACCTGTGGAAGGAAGTCGAGGCGAGGCGATAAGGTGGAGTATGAGGTGGAGGTCGAATTACTATGGCTATCTTGAGGGAACGTCTTAAACAGCTGATACAGCTGAAGGGAGACGAGTATCTCACTGCTGACAAGTAAGAAATTCGTCTGTTAGACAGACAAGCATAAAGACACTGACGTTAAACACTAAAACAAGACCACGGTATACAAACAAAAGTCATGAAAAACATCACAAGATCTTGTCAAATCACCAAATGAAGTAATGAAGTAACGAAGAAGTTTCCTGGTGATTTCTCACTTCTGGTATACAAACAAACAAAAGTCATGAAAAACATCGCAAGATCTTGTCAAATCACCAAATGACTTAAGAAGAACTCGAGCTTTGTTAAAACCTAAGGGTTTAAGGACTTATCTTGGAGATTGAAGATGACTCGACATCAGGAATCTAATCGAAGATGGAACGAGAAGAGGTAGCGGCGTACGAGCTACATCGGAGCAAGATTGGAGCTCCGGAAGTGAGAAATCACCAGGAAACTTCTTCGTTACTTCATTACGAAATCCGAAGCTTACAAGGGAGAGGGAGAGACGCACATCGGAAGGACTCACCGACTGCTTACTCTTTCGGAGTAAACGAGGAAGAGTCGCGAAGAAGAAGAAAGTTGGGCCCAAGGTGGAGATTGTGAGCTAATGGGCCAACCTGTCTTGTTTCCTCTGGACCGATTCCTCTCCCGAAAGCCCAAAACCTGCATAGTGTTTAATGAGAGTGTTAATAATGGTTTAGCACTAACCTAAGTCTACTTGTATTAGGATAATCTATGTCATATATATATAGAGATAGCTAGAGCTTAGTAATTAAGACAAAACCATTATAGCACAAGGATAGATAGACAAAGGCATCTTGATATCTATTTTGTGTTATTGCATACATTGGAGATTATTAATATCAAAGGAGTTTGTTATTAAAAGGCTTGTTGAAGTTATATAAGCATCAAATTTAAGTTCATATCTTAACATATACACTTCTCCACCTATGTAAATTACACAATATGTGAGTAGTAAATCAGATTAATAAGACAAAATACAGCAATCATTATACCTGTCTTGATTCAAACATCTTAGAAATGGATATTCGAGGTGTGTGAACAAAAAAAAATCATCTTTTCCGAAACCCCATTAACCACAACTAGAGGCTTTGAGTTAACAATTTCTAATCCTAGATCATCTTGTGGTAACCTTACAAATGTTTAGACAAATTTTTTAACACTTGCGGACAAAGTTTAAGATAACATGAATAGCATCATACCTGAATCTTTTGTCCAAAAAAAAAAAAAAAAAGCATCATACCTGAATCTAACATGATATTAAAATAAAATAAACTTACAATGATATAAAAGTTTCGACCTACGCATTACTGATGCTACAATCCTCTGAAAAAATACTTACAAATATAGGATTAGGTACAAATGAGCATATATCTTTCCCCATCAATGCGAAACGGTTGCGATTAGGTACAATTGAGAAACTATTTATCTTTCCAAATTTTAATCTTTCCAAACCTCAAACACACAAATCATTTAACGTTCTTCATGAACTTGATTAGCGTCAACAACATCTGAAACATACTCGCCCCACAAAACCAGTGGGAGACAGTTGTCCCTAATTCATATAGAAGGCATTAGTCTATAAAAACATGTTCACTAAGCAGTAACCAAATATAACTCGTGTTAGTATAGGAAATCTTACTCAGTGTTGTGAAGTTCTATTGTAATCGTGTTGGTGTATTTTCCATTGACTGAAACAATTTCAAGATGTGTCACTTCCACAATTTGGACTATGACATCTGTAAGATTGAAGATTAAAATATCATATCTGATTTAGAAACTGAATAGATAAGATGATGATACTAACCAACCAAGTAGTCTGGATTCAGATTTTCATATAGTAGAGACCTGTAATTACCTGGTTGAAAACCAACTAACGCTCTTGGTAAATCCTTACAGTTTCTCACACGGGTTGTTGAGAGGAAGCTTATCTTGTAAAGATTGTTGGTTGATCGATATGAACCACATGAGAGGTTCAAAGAGAAGTTGATGAAGATTTTTGAACCGCTTTCACTTAGGAAAGGATCAAACTGGTTCCCCAATTATATTTTCGCAGTGTCGTGAATCTTGTCACCCTATTTAAAAATCATGTTAAAAATTTAGATTTTAGATTATGTAACATATACTAAAGTTATATATGGGTATGCCATGTAATGTATTAATGATGCTCACATTAGCGTCGATGAGTACCATTTCAATGGTCAGACCACTGGCAGCTAAGTACTGTCTCCAAAGACAGATCATCTTCATTCTGATCCTCCACATGGACTTGAAAGGTGTAAGCTAAGAAACTGTGTTCATGGCCGCCATTGTAACAAAAGAGAGAATGGTTTGTAGTTTATTCGGATATGTGTATTGAACTCATTATAGACAAAGCCCTTATATACAAATATTGTTTCCAATATCGATGGGTGGATGTATTAACTCTGTGATATCGATTATGGTATTTTAAAGTTATTGATAACATGTATAAGGTAAGAATATTAATTATAAACTTTGTCCACCAGTTTTACATTAAATTAGCCTAAGATACTTTATATGCAAGGGATTTATTACCTTAAACGACCAAATTCATTTACTTTTTTCAAAAGATATTTACGAATTAAATAAAATAAAGATAGTATATAAAATTCATACTCAAGCTAAATATAAAGTAATTAAACTAAATATCTACATTTTTAAATATCCCCAATATACATTTTGATCAACATAATTTAGAGTAAGACAGAATTCAGAACTTGTCCTCAAGTATTTCATTTGATTTATCAAATTAATTACATTTAATTATCACCTTATGATAATGATAATAATAATGATAATATAATATAATATGATAATAATATATAGTATTAGTCGAACCTTGTCTTCACGAACAAAAGTTCATTATTGAAGATCATTTAATAATTGTTTTATTTAATTTTGTTGATATATGTTTTGTATGCACCATATCATATATTATAATTTATAATAAGGAGAATATTTGGATTTGAGGTATTTTGTGTATAAACATTTAACTTAAAAATTTTGAGGTATATCTTGAGGTATTCCGTGTATAAACATTCAACGTTAAAACTTTTGATCCAGCTATCGTCTATTAAATATGGGTTGATTAAATGACTTTAGGGTTTTATAATTACAGCTTAGCAATTTTAATGCAATTCATTCTCGAAACAACACATCAACATTTATTCCCGAGAAGCATTGTGGTGACGACACCTAAGCAAGACTCTTAATGTTTCTCAAATAATATGTAGTATATTTATATGTGTATACTTACAACGTACTGAAAGTGAAATGATGATTATAAAAATAAAATTGATAATGTTGGGTCAGATGTATTATGTTTACTGTAACCATTTATTGGTAATCGAGAGGTTCCATTTGAAATGTAACATATTTTATTTTGTTTAGTCAACTTTACATATGGTTCGTCCATAATTAGTGTTTTTCATTTCTCATGCTTTTAAATACTTTTTAAAAAGAAAAAAAAACTAATAAATGGGTTGTATTTTGTAAATTGAGTGCAAGGAAAACAAGGTTGTCAAGACCAAGATTTTAACGGCACATGTGTGGTTGAGTGATAGGGTGGATTTGCAAAAGTGTTAAGCATTTTGTGTTCAAACCTAACAAACTCAAAATTATATGTCAGTGTGGCTAGACGACATAAGTATCTAATTTTCATTTCGAGTAATCAAATATATTTAGTAATGTTAGAGAAACTCTCTAAGAAATTAATCTGTTAGGCCTCTGTGCAACGAATATTCCCAAATTATCAAAAAAAAAAAAAACACGGCTTTGTGTTGTTGGTGGAGTCTTTGTAGTCTAAAAATAATAAATATATAAACAACAGGTTAAATTATAGTAGGTAGTTTTTTTTTTTGGTCAACAGTAGGTAGTTTAGAAGTATGAATTTTGTTGATCTTTATTCACTTCTAAACCGTTAATCAATCACTTGGTTCAAAATAACATTTGTGAATACTATTAAAAATTTGATTAATCTTTGTTTAAATTTGGATTGGTTTCTACAAACCCGTGTTATGTTACCTATTTCAGTTGTATATCTTGATACATCAGAGAGAATCTAACAAACTTAGTAGAATGTTCTTGGTGTGTTATTAGTTTTGTCTACTCCGTTAAACATCAGAAACGTTGAAGAAACAAGACATTCTTAATAACAGAAGATTAAATTAAGCGACTAATGGATAACCACACCGTTAATCAATCAATTAGAACAACGTTTTCGTGATGCTGAGGATGTTGTCTGTGAGAAGCCTCCTCATGATTTTACCAAAGAGAGACTTGGGAATTGAATCTACAAAATGGACGGCTTTGATCTTCTTGTAGTGAGCAACATTTGCTGCAACAACACAAGCCACCGGAATCTCTCCCGCTTCCTCGTCCGGTAGCCTTTGCTCATTGTTTTATTCCAAATTATTTATTTTAATTAACCATTCTTAAAAAATTTAATAATTAGGAGGCGATATATATACTCACGGTGGATGAGTGAGTAGAATAGCTTCAAGCTCCGCCGGGACCACCTGCCGTAAAATAACAACTTTGTTCTTAGACATGTAATTGATTTAATTAGAAAAGACTGAACCGTAACCAAACCAACACTTAACCAAAAAAGGTTTTAATTGTTGCAAACACAAGTATATACGTAAAATGGTAAAAATTTAGTAGACACAAATAAACAATCAAGGCATTGTTGGGGAGAATATCCACAAGCAAGCTATTATGAACCGACTCTTTATGATGTAACTCCACAGGGAAACATGCGCAGTCGAATATATAATAGTATTCCCTGACCTTGTATGAATCTATGAGGAAAAATACTTCTACAATCCAAACGACCTCAGCTCACAGGGATTCCGGCAACCAGAGACTAATCCACCGTACAAATCCAAGATGAACAAGTCAAAAGTACCTCTGCCAAATTTCAGCTCAATCAGAGAAGATATCACCGTTGGATTTACCAAACACTCAAGACAGCATTGCTGAAGAACTGTGACGACCAGCTTCACTAAAACCTAGACAATAGAAGATCCAACCGTTGAAATCTAAATCCCTTCGGTGAAACTTTAACCCACTGACTGAAAAAGTTTCCCACAAAATATCATCCCGATCAGGATCCGTTTGACCCTCTAAACCTGCGTTGACAAACCCAAATGAAATATATCTTCTTCTGTCATTTTCTCTCTTTTATCTTAAGAGACTTCTTGAATACTCGTTTTTCTTTTTTTTTGTGTGTTATCTTAGTCTTATTAAACAAATTAGGCTAAGAGACTTATATAGTGTCTCACTAACCACCAAGGCCCAAATAATAATCTCATGAACTAATACCAATGGCCCAACTTTCAAGTTTGGTTATCACCAACCAAACCCAATTGTTTTTTTCCATCTAGGAGGAACCCAACAAACTCCCCCTCAAACTAGATGGAGGAAAGAGCCCTTCCAGCTATTCCTGGTATACTTCAAGCTTCCCCCTCGGCAAAGACTTTGTCATCATATCAGCTCCATTATCATTCGTATGAACTTTCTCAAGTTCCACTTCCTTAGAAGGAACCACATCACATACCTCCTTTGAATGTATTCCGATTTCGAATGAAATAGAGTTCTTCCCGAGAAAAATGGAACTTTGACTATCACAAAGTGTGGGAATCGAAATCCACACAGTCGATTTTCGTACACTTTATGAAGTCATAAAATCATAACTTTCCCACGAGATCCTGGATAATCTGCTTTAAACTAGACGCAGTGCAATCAAACAATGAGAACAAACGAGATACTAAAGAATCGATAAAATAAAAAGAGAGCGAAAGAAATCTTATTCGGTAACTCCGATTGAGACGAAACGCAAAACATTTCGATCGCGATTCAAAGAGGAATGCAAAGGACATAGACAAGTAACCATATGGCGACCCAAACTTGGAGAGCTGAGGTCGCCATATGGCTACCCGGTCTATGAAGAGTTAGGCCGCCATATGGCGACCCAGATTGTGAGAGTCTAGGTCGCCATATGGTGACCCAGACTGTGTGGGTCTAGGTCGCCATATGGCGACCAAGACTGTGTAGGTCTAGGTCGGCAAATGGCGACCCGGATTCTACGGGTTCAGGTCACCATTTGGCAACCGTAATTCTGGTGTGCAGGTGGCTATATGGTGACCCGTACCTTGCGTGTGCAGGTCGCCATATGGTGACATGTGCTCTGCATGTGAGGGTCATCATATGGCAACCCTTGTTCTGCGTGTGCAAGTCGTCATATGACGACCCATGCTCTGCGTGTGCAGGTCACCATATGGGGACCCATGCTTTGCGTCTGCGGGTCACCATAGGGCGACCCATGCTTCCTAAGTGCAGATCGCCATATAGCGACCCGTGCTTGCAGGGTGTGGGTCACCATATGGCGACCCATGCTTTCTTAGTGTTGGTCGCCATATGGCGACCCGTGCTTGCAAGGTGTTGGTCGCCATATGGTGACCCGTGCTTGCAAGGTGCGGGTCGCCATATGGCGACCCATGCTTCCCAAGTGCAGGTCGCCATATTACAACCTATGCTTCCCAAGTGTAGGTCGCCATATGGCGATCCGTGCTTGCAGTGTGTGGATCACCATATGGCGACCCGTGCTTGCAAGGTGCGGGTCACCATATGGCGACCCATTCTTCCCAAGTGCAGGTCGCCTTATGGCGACCCATGCTTGCAGGGTGCGGGTTACCGTATGGCGACCTGTGTTTGCAAGGTGGGATTCGTCGTACGGTGACTTGCTCCTTGTGGCTTGATCATTTTTTGAAAATTTTCTTGAGCCGAAACTTCGGAAGAAGCATTTTCCGGGGACTTGAGCCATTGATTTCGATGTGACCGGTTTTGACCCCAACATAAAGCAATACATACTTTTCTTGCTTAAAACCGATCTCTTCACAGGAGTTCTTCATCCATAACAACCCTTTACAAGCTTCAGTTGCAGCAATGAACTTTGCCTCAGTGGTAGATAATGCAACACACTTTTGCAATCTTGACTGCCATGCCACAGTTCCACCCACAAATGTTACCAAGTAACCCGAAGTAGACTTGCTAGAATCAACATCTCCAAACATGTCAGAAACAGTGTAACTAACTAAGAAGGACTTCTTACTTTTAAATGTGATCTTCAAATCAGAAGTCCCTCGGAGATATCTCAAAATCCACTTCACATAATTCCAATGTTCTCTTCCCGGGTTGGAGAAAAACCTACTGACAACTCCTACGTCATAGGCTAAGTCCGGTCTTGTACAGACCATGGTATGCATCAAACTACCCACTGCAGAAGCATATGGAACCTTTGCCATATCTTCTTTCTCAGCATATGCCTTCGGACTATGTTGACTGCTCAGTCTTAAGTTTGCATCAAGAGGAGTACTAAACACTTTAGACTTGTCTATGTAAAACCGTTTAAGTACCTTTTCAATATACTTCTCCTGATACAAGTGAATCAGCTTCTCACCTCTGTCTCGGACATTTCTCATACCGAGAATTTGTTTCGCTGGACCCATATCTTTCATGGAAAAGGACATGTCAAACTACTCTTTCAGCTCCTTAATTATGTCCATGTTCCTGCCCACAATCAACATATCATCGACATACATCAACAAGATGATAAAATCATCTTCACCAAACACCTTCACAAATACACAATCCTCTTGATCAGTTTCTCCATAACCATGATCCCCCATAACAGACTTGAACTTCATGTACCTCTGCCTTGGTGCTTGCTTCAATCCATAAAGGCTTTTCTTCAAGCGGCAAACCAAATTTTCTTTTCCCTTTTTAACATTGACTTCCGGTTGTTGCATGTAGATCTTTTCCTCCAAATCACCATGAAGGAAAGCAGTCTTCACATCTATTTTCTCAACCTCTAGATCAAGGCTTGCTGCTAATCCAAGCACAACCCAAATGGATGACATCTTCACAACATGAGAAAAGATTTCATCATTATCAATCCCCTTCTTTTGGTTGTAACCTTTCACAACCAATGTAGCCTTGTATCAAGGTGACAAACTGGTATCCTCATGCTTAATTATGTACACCCACTTATTAAACATAGCCTTCTTGCCCTTAGGCAATTCCACCAACTCAAATGTATGATTCTCTTCAAAAGAATTCATCTCCTCATTCATGGCACTAAACCACATATCCTTGTGTTCATACTCCAAAGCTTCATCATAGCTTTCAGGCTCTCCCCCATCAATAAGTAAAGCGTACTCACTAGGATCATACCTTGTCGACGGTTTAAAACCTCTCTCGGATCTTCTAACAACAGTAGGTTGGTTCTCAGCAGCTGGTGTCTCACCATGATCGTCACCATAATCACCACTACCATCTTCATGTGCAGGAGTATTTGCACTGGGTGTATCATCCTGAACCTCAATCTCAACCTCACCGTGGACCGATGTAGAAGGAGTAGCCTATGAATCGATCAAACCTTCATAAACTTGAGTTGGAATTTTGGACTTATTGGCATGAGAGTTTTTATGTATTTCAGTGCAAACTCTATCAAATTAACCCTACGAACTACTCTTGCCAAGACAGGTCAAATTGTAGTATTTAGGGATCGAATCCACAGGGAGCGTAGGCACACAATAAACTCAGTACAGTCACGATTAAGCTAGGCAAATATATTGATAAGCAGTGAATAAACTATAGCAGATAATTTATTGATTGGTAAGTAAACAATAATAATAAATAGTTAGATCTAGGATTTCAGGCAAGTGGATTATAGAGGATAGAAGCTAAGGGTATTAATCATAGAACTAGTTTGATGTCTCAGCTCTCGCTTGTTGACACGTAATGACCGTCGATCAATGGCAATGATCCTGCGTTGATCGATGGTCTCTCGAGTTCGCTAAATTAACTAACTCAACTCTCGTTTGTTTCTAGCAACCTAGCTCATCATGATTAATTATGGTAGTAGACCATGCTCTCGTTTGCGCCTAACTATCCTATTATCATGGTTCTAGTTAGCTACTATATAACACAATCAATGAAAACAATTCTATTGATAGATCTAATAATCACCCTAGCAATTCTATTGTTTGGCTAATCCATCAATCTTGTTAATAAACCCTAAACATAACAAGAGATCTACTCAGACATGATCTTTGTCACAAAAATCATAGAGGAATAGAATAGAAATAATATAAAGAACCAAAGAAGTTCTAGGAAGATTCTGAAGGATTTCTTCTCTTCTCTCCTAACCCTAGAACAATGAATAAAAGAAAGCTTGATAAATTATTGCATAGCCGTCAACAATGACTTAAAAAACATATAAATAAGGTTTTAAGTCGTCCAACGGCATTCTGGTAATTTGTGAAAGTTTATGTGCTTAAGTCGGCCATAAAACATGTCGGGCCTGTCTTCTGGGATCACCGTCGATCGACACCAAGTCTGTGCTATCGATCGAAACTCATTCATCTTCTCGACAGCTCTCTCTCGCGAGGCAGACGTACCACTCTTCAGTAAATCGTTCATAACTTTAGATCTAACCGTTAGATGGCCCTCAAACCGGTGGCATTGGAAAGCTAACTAAGAGATCTATCTTATGTAAAACTATCAGCTCAATTGTAACTTGGGAAGTTCTCCATCCATAACTAAACATCTGACGCATATGCGCAGTTCTGCATCTCTAAAAGCTCCAAAATCATCAAAGTTCTCCAGAACGTACCTGAACATGAACAACTAGGTACAAAGTCTTCTCTGATCTCTTTCTTCCCTCTTTTTCTCTCTTCTCTAAATTTTTTTAGATCTCTTCTTCTTCTTTTTTTTCTTTTTTTTTCTTCTTCTTTTTTTTTCTTTTTTTTTTCTTTTGGGCAAAGTTATAGGCGAATAATGGAGTCATTGGTAATTTACGTATCCCTCACTTCCAACAATGTGTGATCATTCCTCTGAATTAGAATAATGGGGTCATTGGTAATGTACCTACCCCTCTACATCTCGGGAAATCATCTCAATGTTTTAAGCTTTTAAGTAGATGCTGAAGAGAGAGAGAGAGAGAGAGAGAGAGAGAGAGAGAGAGAGAGAGAGAGAGAGAGAGAAGGGAACATAAGGTGCAATGACTTGTAGCTACAGACTTGCAGAAGGAACCCGATCCAGTGTATACCAAGCCCCAAAGCAAGCTGATAATGTCAAGATTAGTGATGGAAATCAGCTTTGGTTCCTTCAAACTCTCTAAGCAAGTGTGATATAGTGGTAGGATGATCCACTTTCGTCTCTCTAGTAATCTCTGCAAACAACCTTCTAAGTATGGTGCTAAAGTGTGGTTAGTCAATAATAAATCTTGATCATAATCTACTTTTGACTCAATAAAACTTTTTGAGAAACTTATATATATATAGCAAATAAAACTCAAAACAAATCAAATAGTGTTAGCTAACCTCCCTCGGACTTAAATTATATTGTCTCCAGTGTAATCCGTCCTGGATTGGTTAGGAAAGATTAAATCATAAGTAAATAGTTAAGAGAGAAACTCGATACCAAACTCTGTAATAGAGTGTCGATCGATGTCAAGATGTTGATGTCGACCGATGTCATGGTCCATGGTCGATCGATGTGGATGCTTCAAACTCGATCGATGGTACACATGTAGGTTTCTACGCTCTTTTTTTGAATAAGTATAAAAAAATAAAAATAAAAATAGAACACAATGTCAGTAAACCTCCCTCAAACTTAAACAAGACTATCACCAGTGTTATACAGTCTGAGATTGGTGAAAAAAAATAAACCATAAGGAAAAAATTTAATCAAGGAAAATGGTATACCTACTCGCTGGATGTGACTGTCGATCGACACAGTTAAATGGTGATCGATCGATACTAGGGTTGCTCTGTCGATCTATGTTGGCCAGCCATTAATCGATGCTTGTGCAAACTCATGTTCCTTGATACAGCACTGTGTCGATAGCCGGTTCTGCTACAATGTTGATCGATGTTTTTGCTACAGTGTCGATCGACGTCTTTGCTACAATGTTGATCGATGCTACAGTGTCGACACTGTTCTTTTATTTTTTATTTTTTATTTTTTAACCTGAAATCAATAAAATAAAATAAAAAATCAATAATAAATGAAAATAAAACCAAATTTAAAACAAACCTAACAGTGGGTTGCCTCCTACTCAGCGCTTATTTAGTCATTAGCTTGACTTATGGAGATGTGATTCAGTTCTGATGAGATTGATGACTTGCTCCAAAACTTCTCTCATTGTCTAATCTTTGAAGTTTCATCATCCTTTTTGTGAAAGCCTCCATAGACTCTTCTTCTTTGTCTACCATCTCATCAATAAGGAGTGCTCGAAGCTTTGCAAATGGCTGCGAGAAGCATCTGCTGTGCACTCTATACTTTATGACACCATCTGAGAAGTGGAGAATCAATGATAACTTAGGACCGTCCTTAGTCCTTTTCCTCTTCTTCCAATTCCTCTTCTTCTTTCCCCCAGACTTGTTTGATTTTGTGGTGGTGTCCCTTTCAAAACTATTTCCACAAACATCAAACCCATTCTGCTCTGATACACGCCTGGTGTCGATCGATGGTATCTGGTCGGTCTTGATCGATGGTATCTGGTCGGTGTCGATTGATGGTATGTGGTCGATATTGATCGATGTTGCTTTTGTTGGCCCTTTATCGACTTCACCTCTACATGTCGACCTTATCTGAGAAACTACTGCAAATATATGATCATCAAATACCCCACTGTAGGAACCTAGATGCGTACATCTATCTGGTGGAATAGGAAATTCAACTTCCAATATAGCACAAGGAACCACAAGCTTCGCAGGGTCATGTATTAACTCACTCTTTTGTGAATCTCAACAGCTTCTTCTACACAAATAGGTGGTTGCAGATGTTTTGGAACAGCAAGCGGTGAACCCTTGGACTCGTGCATTCTCTCCTCAACTCTTTATGGTTCAATCATGTAACTTGGCTCTTCGTCCAATGTTGGGTGTCGATCGATATCAAGTGATTTTTGTCGATCGATGCTCTCTTTGAGCGTCGATCGAAGCTCTGCCTCAATGTCAAATCTGCAATGTCGTGGGGACAACTCGAACTATCAGGGTTTTCAAGAGGTATCGACCGACAAAAGGGGTTAGTATCGATCGACGTTGAGGTCTTAGTGTCGATTGATGTTGAGGTCTTAGTATCGATCGATGTTGGGGTCATAGTGTCGATCGATGTTGAGGTCTTAGTGTCGATCAATGTTCAGGACTTAATGTCCATCAATGTTCAGGTCTTAGTTTCGATCGATTTTGGGGTCATAATCTCGATCGATGTTGAGGTCTTAGTGTCGATCGATGTTGAAATCAGATCACTAATATAAGCTTCTTCTGCTTTGCTCGGCTCTCCATATCCATCTTCTTCCTCTACCATATATCCCAGCATAGATTCCATCTCGATCTTCATATATGCTTTAGTATCATAGAGAAATTTGGTGAGGAAGGCGTTCGTAATGTCATTCCATGTAGTGAGAGATCTTGTTGGGAACCTCTTTAACCAACATGCTACTTCTCCAGCAAGAAAGTATAAGAATAGTTTGCAGAAGTAGTAATCTTCAGAGACTCCATTGCACTTAATGGTCGACGCTAAATCATCGAATGATTCGAGGTGGGCAGTAGGACATTCATGAAGAATACCATGAAAAGGATGCTGACCCACAAGAGAGATGTATGCAGGATACAGCCCAATGTCATTCCTCTAGAGTTCAGAACGACGCATAGCAGACTTCTTAGCATAGAAATCTTCAGGTCTGTTGTAATCTCTAAGTGTTTTTTTGTCGTTCAATCCCAGCATTTACAATAACAACAGTAGCATCAGGCATTGCAGTCCCTTGTGCATGAATCAATTGCCTTGCTCTGTTGCGCACGCGACCTTGTTCGTCTCGTAAAATACCATTATTGTCAAAACTCAGTATTAGTACTTCAACCTTCTTTTTCTTCTCGTGAATAGTGTCGATCAACGAAGAGTGGTTGGTGTTTATCGACATAGAGGTGTTCGTGTCGATCGCCATCAAGTGGTTGGTGTTGATCGATGTCCTGGTGTTCGTATCGGTTGACGGTGAAGTATTGGTGTTGATCGATACTTGTTTTTCTTCACTAGCGATCGCTGCTTGGAGGGTGTCGACTGCCCTCGTAGACTTATGGATCGTGCGCAAATCATCATGTTCCTTTTTTGAAGAATCCAAAAATCATCTCCTCATTGTCTCCTGGTACTAATATGTATGTACCTGAAACACAAGAAATTTTTTTTATGTAAGTAAACTAATATAGTAAAAAAATACCTAGACTAAATCAAACAAATTGAGTTTAATGGCAAATCTTTACTCCCCGGCAACAATGCCAAATTTTATAGGAGGGTATTTATGTATTTCAATGCAAACTCTATCAAATTAACCCTACGAACTACTCTTGCCAAGAGAGGTATGATATAACCTATTAATTATCAGTTTTAGGCCATGTTCTAGGCTCTATTTAGAGTCTATTATGTGTGTCTAGGCTATGTTTTATTTATATTTCCAGGAACGTTTTGGAGATATATGAGATACTTGGAGCTTTTGGAGCATTGAGAAAAGAAGAATCCGTAGTTGATCATCTAGGGAGTCGACGAAGCCATCGATCGATGGATAACACTTGGCGTCGACCGATGATCTAAGCTTGAGAGAGATCGATGCAGCACACATGTCATCGATCGATGATCAAAGCCCAAGTCAGAAAGACGAAAATACCTTGGACGAGTTTTGATCTAGAATTAAGTATTTATATTTATGTCTTGACAGAGACAAAGAGAGAGAGAGAGAGAGAGAGAGAGAGAGAGAGAGAGAGACAATACATCATAAACAGAGTTTTTACAGAGCATTTTAGATTCATTTTGTATTAGGAGAGAGAGGAGAGACTCCTTCAGAGTCCTCCTGGAACTCCTTTGGTTTTTATATTTTATATCATATCTATTTTATTCAGCTATGATTTTTGTGACAAAGATCATGCTTGAGTAGTTACTAATTAGATTTAGGGTTGAATGATAGCATCTATAGATTAGCCCCAAAATAGGATTGGTAGGTTAAGTTAATATCCATCAATTGAGTTGTGCTTAAGGCTTGCATTTTAGAGTAGATAACTAGGATCTCAATGATATGACATGGATAACTACGAGAGTAGGTTCTGTGCTAGAATAAATTATGTTGAATTAGGCTGTAAGATACATGCGAGAGCTGGTCTAATAAGTCTGGTGGACTTATAAAATCTTGTCCATACTTCCTTTTGATTTCACCGTCGATCGACATCATGCCTTAGCCGTCGATCAATGGTCATTCCTTTTGCTCGCATACGAGAGTTGGAGTTAAAAAGATCAGAATAATTAACATTTAAGTTCTAGAATATTTACATTTTCGTGCCTCCTATCCATTATAATTCATAAAGCCTTGAAACTCTAGATCTAACATATTTACATTTATATTTACATCTAGAATATTCCATATTTGCATTAGTAGTATATTTCCATATTACATTGTACTTCTTGACAAAGAATATTTCCTTAATCTGGTTATTCATTGCTAATATATATATTCACCTAGCTTAGACTTTAGAAATAAGAAATCTATTGTGTGCCTTTGCTCTTTGTGGATTCCATCTGTAAGTACTACACTTGATCTCTTTTGCCAAAAGTATTATAAAGTTTGTTAAGATTGGGGTTAATTTGACAGTAGATTGTTTAGGATATTCATTACCCTTCTATAAAAAATTACACACCACGTCAAAGTCAAATTATAGTATTTAGGGATCGAATCCACAGAGAGCGTGGGCACACAATAAACTCAATACAGTCGCGATTAAGCTAGACAAATAGATTGATAAGCAGTGAATAAACTATAGCAGATAATTGATTGATTGGTAAGTAAACAATAATAATAAATAGTTAGATCTAGGATTTCAGGCAAGTGGATTATAGACGATAGAAGCTAAGGGTATTAATCATAGAACTAGTCCGATGTCTCAGCTCTTGCTTGTTGACACGTAATGACCGTCGATCGATGGCAATGATCCTGCATCGATCGATGGTCTAACGAATTCACTAAATTAACTAAATCAACTCTCGTTTGTTTGTAGCAATCTAGCTCAGCAGGATTAATTCTGGTAGTAAACCATGCTCTCGCTTGCGCGTAATTATCCTATGATCATGGTTCTAGTTAGCTACTCTATAACACAAGCAATAAACACAATTTTATTGATAGATCTATTTATCACCCTATCAATTCTATTGTTTGGCTAATCCATCAATACCGTTAATAAACCATAAACCTAACAAGAGATCTACTCAGACATTGTCTTTGTCATAGAAATAATAGATGAATAGAGTATATATAATATAAAGAAACCAAAGGAGTTCTAGGAGGACTCTGAAGGAGTCCCTCCCTTCTCTCCTAACCCTAAAACAATGAATAAAAGAAAGCTTGATAAACTATTGCATAGCCGTCAACAATGGCTTAGAAAACATATAAATAGGGTTTTAAGTTGCCCAAGGGCATTCTGGTAATTTGTGATGGTTTCTAGGCTTAAGTCGGCCATAAAACATGTCGGACCTGTCTTCTGGGATCACCGTTGATCGACATCAAGACTGTCCTGTCGATCGACACTCATTCATCTTCTCGACAGCTTCCTCTCGCGAGGCAGGCAGACCACTCTTCAGTAAATTGGTCATAACTTTAGATCTAACCGTTAGATGACCCTTAAAACGGTGGTATTGGAAAGATAACTAAAATATATATCATATGTCAAAATATCAGCTCAATATCACCGTGGGAATGGCTCCATCCATAGCTAAACATTTGATGCATCTGCGAAGTTCTCCATCTCTAAAAGCTCCAAAATCACCAAAGTTCTCTAGAACGTACATGAACCTGAAAATACTCTAAAACATACTCCAAAAATATATAATATACTCTAAATAGGGCTGATATCATGGCACAATAGTGGTAAATAGGCCCTATAACTTATGAATATCCTTAATCGTTTGATCTTCCATAAACACAACATCTCTGCTCCTTACAAGCTTTCTCTTAACGGGATCATAAAATCTGTACTCGAACTCTTCTTGACCATAACCGATGAACACACATTGCCGTGACTTCATCTCAAGCTTCGATCTCTCATCCTTGGAAATATGAACAAATGTCTTACACCCAAAGACCCTCAAGTGACTGTAAGAAACATCCCTACCAGTCCAAACCCTCTCTGGAATACCACCATCCAATGGAGCACTCAGTGAAAAATTCAGAACATGAACCACCGTGTTCAAAGCTTCTCCCCATAAAGTCATCGACAAGCCTGACTGTGAGATCAAACATCTCATCCTTTTGACAATCGTCATCTTCATCCTTTCAGCCAACCCATTCAACTGTGGAGTCTTACGGAGGCAGCATGAACTGATGCCTTATTCCATGCTCTTTGCAATAAGCATCAAATGGTCCAGAATACTCTCCCCTATTATCACTGCAGATACACTTCAGCTTGTTCCCCATTTGTCTCTCAACCAATGCCACAAAATGCTTGAAATATCCCAGCACATGATAGGAAATACCCACAACTTTCTTGAATGATCATCAATGAAAGTCACAAAATATGATGCGCCGCCAAGAGATCTTGTCTTCATTGGACCACACATATCTGAATGTACCAAATCCAGTACCTCAGACTTCCTAGAAGGCGCAGAAGACTTGAAAGATACCATGTGTTATTTTCCCGCAAATCAATGCGAACACTTCTGCAGGTGCAAACCATAGATTCCTGGAATCACCTCATTCTTAGACAACACAAACATTCCCTTCTTACTCATGTGACCGAGTCTCTTATGACATAACTCCATGGCATTATCATTCTCCATCGCATTAACAACGTCTTTGGAGACCTTAGCCTGCATCCAATAGAAAAATGAAGACTTCTCACCTCGAGCCACAATCAAAGAACCACGAGAGAGCTTCCATTTACCACCACCGTGCAAACTGTAGAAACCCTTATCATCAAGTCTTCCCATAGATATTAGATTCATCCTAATATCAGGAACATGCTTAACATCCTTAAGCACCAACTTAGTCTCAAGAATAGTCTCCAAGCAAATATCACCAATGCCAACAACCTGAACCATCGCATCATTTCCCATCTTCACCGAACCATAAATACCCGTAGTATAGGTAGAAAATAAATTTCAATGTTATGTAGCATGAGTAGTAGCCCCACTATCAATCATCCAACTGGTGTCTTGGCATGCGACATTAATGGCATCACCCTCAAGAAGAATGAAAAACTGATCTTCAGTGACGGTCACCCGTTCCACATTTTCTTCTTGATTTCCTTGCTGCTTGTTTTTCGACTTCCAGCAATCCTTCTTTATGTGCCCTTTCTTATGACATAAATAACACTCCATATTAGCAAAATTATTAGATTTTCTCATGCTCTCGTTCTTGTCCCTCTTGGGATCTCTATACGAACTCCTCTCCCTTGACTCAGTAACAAAGACATTAGAACGCGAACTGCTAGCATTCGACTGCCTTCTTGCTTCCTTATTAAGAACATTGTTCTTCACTGGATCCATCAAAATAGTACCTTCCAACACGGAGTTACAAAGAGAATTCTGAAAACCTCCCAAAAGTCCGGTAAAGTACCGAGAAGTCACAAACCGTGAATCTCATCATGAAACTTGATGCCCATATCAAATAACTTGTTGAGCAATCCCTGAAACATATTTAAGTGATCCTTCATTGGAGTCCTCTCCTGATACTTCAGCTCAATCAACTTCTTGATCATGTATATCTAGTTATTTCTGGTCATCCTAGCATACAACTGCTCCAGCTTCAACCACAAAGAACGAGCATCAATCTCAGTCTCAATATGATGCAACACATTATAATCTACCCCTGCCTTATCAACCCACACGCTTGGCGATACAGCAACTTCCACTCTTCATCCGTCTTCTTTTCAGGTTTCTTCTCCTCGAAGACTAGAACATGGAATTCTTTAACAAAGAGCAATTTTCCATCTTGCCCTTCCCTAAATGATAGTTAGAACCATTCAAGCTTATCATCCTGCACATATTTTCCATCATTCACACAAGAAAAAAATAATCCTAAGTTATTAAACCCAAAGCTCTAAAACCAGAAGCTTTGATACCACTTTGTTGGGGAGAATATCCACAAGCAAGCTACTACGAGCCGACTCTTTATGATATCACTCCGTAGAGAAGCACGCGCAGCGGAATATATGATAGTGTTCCCCTGACCTTGTGTGAACCTGTGAAGAAAATACTTCGACGATAGCAGGATAAACAATAAGCAATAACTTAAATGAGACAAGCACTTTTTACGTTGGAAAACCTCATCGATGTGAGAAGAAAAAAACAACAGGACCGTAGTCCACTCAAAAAATTGATTATATAAATGGGTATGAGTACAACCACGTCCTCCTTGTTCAACAACCTGAACAGAACAGAGACTCTAGCTACAAAGAATTATCTCCAACACAAAAACTATAACAACAAGAGAGCCACACAAAGCTTCAAAACCGGCAGCAACCAAATGACCTCAGATCACAATGATTTTGGCAACCAGAGACTAATCCCACTGTTCAAATCCAAGATGAACAAGTCAAAAACACATCTGCCAAGTTTCAACTCAATCGGAAAAGATCTCACCGTCGGATTTACCAAACACTTAAGACAACACTGCTGAAGAACTGTGAAAACCAGCTTCACTAAAACCCAGACAATAAAAAATCCAACCGTTGAAATCTAAATCCCTTGGGTGAATCTCTAACCCATTGACTGAAGAAGCTCCCCACAAAATATCAGCCCAATATGAATCTGTTTCTCTCCAAACCTGCCTTGATAAACCCAGACAAAATCTATATTCGTTGCTCCTTTTTCTCTCTTTTGTCTTAAGAGTTTTCTTGAATATTCTTCCTTCTTTTCTTATGTTATCTTAGTCTTCCCACATAAATTAACTTTATATAGTATGTCACTGGTCTCCAAGACTTAAATACTAATTTCATGGACTAATACCAATAATCCAATTTTCAAGTTTGGTTATCAGTAACCAAACCCAATTGGTTTTCTTCATCTAAGAGGAACCCAACACGGCAACATGCATAATGCAACATAGTTTAATTTTATGATCCAAAAAAAAATTGAACAAAAATATGAAAATCCAATCTAGACAAAACACGGAGTTCGATATAACATTCTCAAACCCAAAATAACCGGTAAAAAAAACTGCTAAGAATAATTCTGAATCAAGTTACCTGAAAGCCTTGTATTTGATAAGTTCCTTGATGCGATCAACGATAAAGATATCTCCATCATGATCAATATGACCTATATCTCCAGTGTGAACCCAACCTTCTTCATCGATTGTCTTCTCCGTCTCTTCCTTGCTCTCGAAGTAACCTTCCATCACACATTGGCTCCTCACAGAGAGCTCACCAGAAATGTTCGTCGGAAGCGGCCGGCCAGTGTCAGGATCTATGAACTTCACCTCAAGATTCGAAAGTATAAAACCGACAGAGTTTCGTTTCGCGATTCCTTGTCCTTTATCAGGATCGCCGTGAGTTAACGTAATGCAACTATGCTCCGTTAATCCATAAGCTGATTAACAAAGTGAAATCTGGAGTCAGAGCCGCATCTGAGAATATAGGGGATCATCAACATTTTTGTGTTAATTTTAATAAAAATTGATAATTTGGAACCATGCACCAATGTATAATAGTTCTTTAAAATTTGGAGGAATGAACATAATAACAGAAAAAAGACAGAGGGGTCGTAGGTCTTTTATACTTGCCTCTTGGACTTGAACATTAGGAAACTTGGCTTCAAAGGCAGTGAGAATCTCAGGAGCTAACGGAGCAGCAGCAATCATAACAGAACGGAAGCTTCGAAAGATCAAACTCATCGACGATCGGATTTCTGACAAGATTCAATATAATTGGTGGAACAATAGGTGCAAATGAGACCTCGTGAGCAATCAAAGCATTCAAGAAAAGCCTTAGATCATGCCGACTCATAGAATCAACTTTGCCTTTATTCTTCATCGTAGCACAACAAATTCCAACGATACCGTAAATGTGAAAGAACGGAATCAAACCAAGAGTCACGATCTGGCCAATCATTTCAGACCGGACACTGAAGAGAGTAGAGCAAAGATTTGCTATGAGGTTGCGACTTGCGAGCATCACTCCTTTTTGTAATCATGTTGTGCCTGAGGAGAAAGGAAGTGCACAGAGATCTGTCTGAAGAATCTCTTCTCTGTTGTTATCTATAGATCTGTCTCCTGCTTCTAGAAGATCTTTCCAATTCACTGCTTCTTCGATCTTCTCTTCATCTAACACTATTACAGGCAAAACTAAAGTATTCACCTGTAATAGGCAGATTACTAGATTTTAATAAAACAATACTCGAACAAGAATAGATGCCGGAAAAAGAACTCAATGTTAAACCGACCAGTTTGGGATGGTCCTAAAATTCATGTAGCTTAAACAATTACGATCAAACATATATTATATATGTTTAACTTCCATTCCAAAAACCATTTCCAAATCTTAATCTAGTCCCAACCAAACAGATTCAACCAAGTATATTGCGCATATCAATTTAAATTGTATTTTTGTTTATTTTTTCATCTAAATTCAAACTGAGTTCAGACAAAAACTATATCAAATCTGAATTTTTAATCGAACTAAAAAAAAAAATATAAAGAACATATAAAAATATGGGCAACTCTCTTAAATATTTTTTATTAATTTTTGTCAACAAAAAGCTCATAAAAAGAAAAATAACCCAAAATGTTTCTTTCAAGAGTCAAAAGATACTTTTACCCGTTCATTTATAGATATAAAAATATAACTAAAAAATGAAGAAAATAAAGAAAATAAAAATAAAATAAATATTTATTTATAGTTTTGAATCATATGTTTTCAAATTTTAACTTTTTATAAAAATTCAATTTTAAAAAAAAAAAAAAAATTAAAAAGATATTTTTTTTAATTCAAAATTCTTTTTTTTGAAACTATTTTAAAAATTCTTATTTTGAAATTTTTAATATTTATTTATTTTGAAAAAATTTAAACTCTACCCCTTTAACTCTATACCCTAATTCTAAATTATATAATTGTAGGGGTATAAATATATATTTACCTTTTAATGAAACTTTTTCGATCATTTTCTTCCTTAACGATTCTTTTGGTGAAAAAAATCTAAAAATGTTTATCTTAGGAAATTTTAAAATTTCCCAGGATAGATTTCACGATAATTATGGGAACCGAAATCCACACCGTCGAATTTCGTAAACTTAGGAAGCCAGGAAACCCTAATTTTTCCAGGAAATCCCGGATAATCTGCTTTAAGCCAGACGCAAAGCAATCAAACAATGAGAACAAACGAAATACCAAAGAATCGATAAAATAAAAGGAGAGCGGACAAAATCTTATTATGAATCTGCGTTTAAGCATTTACAAGAGGGAAAGAGCCTCAGCCACAAGAGTTGTAGGCGAGTTCCTAGTTCCTAGTTGTAGCTTGATATCAAAAACGGAAAATAATAGCCTATTGCTCTAAGTTTGTTGTGAATGCTAAAATCCTCCTCCTTCGTCTCTAGCCTCATCCTCTCTTATATACTCCTCTTCAAGGTGGTTTGGTGTTTCCTTTTTTGCCCCTGGTCGATTTTATCATTTCGAGAATATTCCTTTTTCCCTCCGATCTTTACATTAGCCGTCGGATCCTCATATTTATCTTGAAACTTTAACATTTATCTTCTCCTGCAAACAAAAATACACCGTCATAGCATCTTTGGGCCTGGTTTCATATGAAATCATAAGCGGGCCTTTAACCGTGTTTTGGTCCTCTCGGACCATTTTTCGACTTTAAGCGTTTTTACGATTTTGAAAGGGGTTCTCGATACGACGTCGATCTAAAGGGAGTTCGAATTTCTTGTATAGTCTGGGCAATTTCCGTACGACGTCAATCCAACTGTAACTCCGATACGGCGTTGATCCAACTATAACTCCAACTGAAACAAAACGAATAGCGTTTTTATCATGATTCGAGAGAGGAGCTAGAGGGAGTGATCCAGCTCGCCATATGTCGACCTGGGAGCTGCATTTGTCGAGCTAGAAGTTGTTTGTCGAGTCTTCGTTATTTTCATCGTAAAATCTCAATGGAAACTCCAATCGAGACGAATTGAGAAGCGACAAGGTCCTAGCTCGAAGTAGGAGGCCATGAGAGCGGGACAAGAGTATTTTGATACTGATTTAAGAGAAACAAGGTCGCCAATTGGCGACCTGGACTTCCAGGATCCTAGGTCGCCATATGGCGACCCGGCTTTGGAGGGTTCAGGTCACCATATGGCGATCCGTGCTGGCTGAGTGCGGGTCGCCATATGGCAACCCGTGCTTTTCGAATGCAGGTCGCCATATGGTGACCTGTGCTTGCAAGGTGCGGATTGCCATATGGCGACCCGTGTTTCACGAGTGCGGATTGCCATATGGCGATTCGTATGTTACGTGTGGGAATTGTTGTATGGTGACTCGCTCCTTGTGGCATGACAGTTTTTTGAAAACTTTCATGAGACAAAACCTCAAAAAAAGTATTTTCAGGGGACTTGGACCGTTTATTTCGTCGTTACCGTTTTTTACCATGACTAAAATAAACACGGCTATAACCAGTGATAAAATTGGGCATACCAAATACTAAACCGAATCCAAGCCTAGATACTCATAGTCAAAGAGTTTCTCTTTGTAAAAAAACAACAAATTCAAATCCATACCAGTGTAAGCTTGTCGGAATGGGTACAGATGGATATAGACTGCGAAAAATGTGTTCATTGTCTTGCTTTTGAGCCTCCATTTTCTATTGTTCATATGTCATGCCATATCATATGTGTGTACAAACCAATATTGGTAATTAAGAGGAAAGTAGAGGTTAGTCCTTATTTGCCTTTCTTACACATAGGTGAAGTTTTGTTGGGTCACAGAAATGTTGTTCTTAGAACGAATTATACAATAACTGAAATTTTCAATAAAGAAAGTAAAAAAACTGAGAGTGACATACATTGCATATGTGTGAAAGAGAGCAATACAAACATTAGGAGATAAAAAAAATACAATCTGAGAAGAAGCTAACATATCTTCTATACGAACTACAGGATGTGTGTGTGTATGATGAATATGAGGTTACATGGAGACACTCATTCACTCCAGCTATCTGAATCGTGGTCGTCGTCGCTTCCCGCCATTGCCTACATATAAGGAAAAACATTAATCGCTTTTTCATATTATACATGTAATTTTCCAAATTAAACCAAATAAGGATAGATAGAGACATGGCGAAGACTATTGGCTTTCTCTAGAATTGCAGCGACCTTCAAGTTGGTTATAGGAGCAGCTACTTGAAAGTTGTGTCTCACCGATGCATCTGCTGGTCTCAAGTTGAATGACTGCTAATGCATTTTATCAGTTAGTGGTTTATACTAAACTAAGTGAAGTCGAAATGAATAAAAGGATGAGTTATATAGAGCATTTGACCTTGCTGCGTATGATCTCCAGTAGCGAATCATTCTCTTCCACTCGAGCTCCAAGTTGTTTCCTGTTTCGTTCAGTTACCTTCGTCAACTGTAATCAAACAAAATAGTCACATGATCAACGTCAGAGAGAGAGAGAAGGATAACTACTGAACTAACCATATAGATATAAACTTTAAGGTAATTAATCACCATGCTTCTATCAATGCCAATAATAAGAGACTCCTTTTCTCTTGGAAGCTTTTCAACTTTCTCATTCTGTTCATATGATTTATTGTCTCGTTCTGTTTCTCCTGGTGGTTCTAGTGGATGATCAAGCTGAGGTTCCTCTTCTAGCTTTGTAAGGTTAGGATTGGTATGCTCTTTTAAGTTCTGACTAAACCACTCAAGTGCTTCTAATCCTTGGATTGATTCTGCCTCTGGTGTAGATTCAGGTGTGAGTAGTGACTCCCAAGCAACTGATTCTGAAGGAGACTGTTCCTCCTCGGCTTCTTTAGAGGGTTCATTCAGAGTAGTTTGTGCTGGAGTTGATACTGCTTCCACTATATAAACATCAGTATTGTGGTTTTCACTTGCTGTAACTGAGGCTTCTGACTGATCTTGTGCCTCGGTCCCTTGAACTAATCCACTATATATGTTTTCATCCCTGTGAATGTAGAAACTGTTGTTCCCATTGTATGCAAGTGATGGCACTGGAGAGTACTGAGTTTCTGTTGTTTTAACAGAATCAACCAGCTTCCCCATCCACCATTGTGTTGGAGGGAGAGGTGGAAGTGGAGGCCTTATGTCTGGATCTTCCTGAGGTGCTTCATGGAGGGACGTGGAGAAGGGATACATGGGCACATCCAAGCAGTTTTCTTGATCAGTGGGTTCCATGGAAAGAACAGACTCAGAGATATCACCACTTAATGATGTGATAGCTCCTTGGCGTGGTGCATTAAGAGCTTCTATTTCAGCTTCACTTGAAGGGTAAGACTTTTCGTTGCAGGTTAGTGTTTCCTCTGAAGGTGGACACTGAACACCAAGAGGAACATATTGTGGAGGAAGAGACTCGGCTGCTACTGCTGCTGCTGTTGGATTTCCTGACTCTGTTTCTGATGGGCTCTCTTGACCTTGGCCATGTATCTGTATGTAATACTCAGGTGACAAACATTCTTGAGTACCTAAAATACACTCTTGTGGATCTACTTCTAAGTCTACTTCGGGCACGGTCTCACTGGCCTTATCATTCAGGCTAGTATGGTTATCACCTGCAGCATCTCTTTGAGTATCAGTACCATCACTACTCCCATCTGCAATAATAGACATGATTTGTGGATCCTCTTGTCCAGAATCTGATGATATCTCAGCTAGATCAGAGTTGGCTAATGCGTCTTCTTGCCAAGATGAGACTGAGAGGTTCATTTTTCCTGTGTGAAGATCTCTTGGAGTATCTAAAATCAGATCTCCAACTTCTGAACTGATATTAAAAGTTGAAATGTAGCCAGACTGTTCGGTATTCATGGAATATCCATCTTGTGGGTTGGTTTTATCTTCTTTTTGGACAGCACTTTCATGTACTGCATCAACATCCATAGATAAATCTTCATAGTTGTCAGATGTGCTAATATGCTGATTTTGGATAAGAAGACAATCAGACTCTTTCTCTATCTCTTGATTGGTTACTGAAAAGAAGTGGTCTTCCACTAAACCAGTTAAAGACATCTCAGATTCAGTCTTCACACTGAAAACATGTTGAGAATAATCATCCTCAACGTCATTTGTTTGAAGATCTTTGGTCTCACCCTCAGATGCGTTTAACAGACTAGATTCTCCTCCCTCCATTGAGTGGGACAAGACATTAGAAGCCAGGACCTCTGTCTGAGTCACATCTGCATTATCACTGATCTGTATCTGTCTAAAGTTACCATCAGCCTTGTCATCATCACCGTCCGCTTCCTTTGCTTCCGTCTCCGGGGAAGCAGGTGTATATGTGTCATTGTTCACAGAAGAGCTTCTTTCTACACAAACCGTTGCTCCTCCCTCTATATAAGGTCTTTCTTCATCAGCAATGGGATCCATTTCCCTCTCTTTTCTAGTGTCTCCATTTCTTGGATAAACCAAAGTAGGTGTTGATAGGTCTACTCGTACGTTGCATGTTGTAACTTCAGTTTCCATTACAGAAGATGTTTGATCGAGAGTCTCATGAAGTTTTTCACAATACGGCAAAGAACTCTTGAGGAACTTCTCCATGTAACATGTCCCATAGTTTGAGTTAAACGGAAGTCCATTCAGATGTCTTCTCTTTAGTTTCACATGAAATTCAGGATTGTTGTGACCCTTCTCAACATGGTCCATTAAGAAGAGCTGATGCAACCTGTACCATCCAAAAAGTAGATTGTGTCACCAGATCAAAGTATTGATCATGTGAACTTCAAAAATAGTAATTACTGTGGAAAAAATAACTAGATATAAAGCATGAGTGCTCACTTAGAATGTGATGTTTGTGAATCCCCAAGTCTCTCTCCATTACTCATGTGTGATACTTTCTTCTGTAGATGAATCAATCATATGTAATATATACAATATACTCAGAATGAGAAAATGTATTACATGAATACCTTTGGTTTGCCTGGTCTCTCATCTTTTCTGAGTTGTGATGTTTCTAGTAGTGCTGATGCAGTAAACGTCTTCAACAAAGATGGATCAGAATAACGCTTCAAGCATGATCCAGACCCATCAACATCAAACCTTAAAGACAGCAGAAAAATGACAAAGGACAAAAACTTGTAAGCCAAGTTTTAATATAATGAAAATTTTCTGAAATTTCCTTGAATCTACTAAAAAGTACTTGTCAAGAAGGTAGAGATGTGGCGGCCCACGGCATTCTTCATATGAATCCATAATACAATGAGGCAACTTGCTTGGAGAAATTAGATTTTCTTCTATTTGCAAATTAGAATGCCATTCCAATCCTGAAATATATATATATTACATAATAGGACTTTATAAAGAGAATCTAACAGCTCAGAGCTCCTATAATTAATATAATTAAGCTTGTTTAGTTTTCTAGGATCTAAAATTAAAACCAATTGGCGGTAAATATACTGGTTTAAATCTCTTATATATTACTTAAGTCTTTTTTATATTTTCGGTGTGGCTCTTCCGAGATAATGGTGTATATAACCATTATTCTCGACAGAATCCATCATACCCTTCAAAATAATGTTAGTTTTTTGCTATCTCGTCGGAATTGAGTTTTCCTTGGATCATCAATTAATGAGATGATAATAGCACTTTTCACATTAGATTAATGGGTGAAGGTGTAGGCCTATTCTAATACAATGATAAATTTCATGGATTTCTAACTTAAAACTAATTAATGTTAATTCAAGTGATAAAAATTCTTTATATATTAGTTAAGTCTCTTTTATATTTTCTATGCGGAATCTTCTTTCCGACAAACTAGAGTAAGATCAAAGATGACTTGCCTGGACCGTAGAAGAATGTTGAATGATCGGTTTGAGACAGAATAGGTATCTCAACTGAATTAGGAACTTCTGCTTCAAGCTGTTGAAGACGAACTGCCAAACCTTGCCCTCGTGCTGAAGTTGTCATTAGTTCTTCATGCAGGTTATGGAACACCTCACCAGCAAACCTTATTAGTATGAATAGAGACATAAATTTGAAAGTCAGGACAGAGTTGAAACATTGGTTTCAAATAATCATAAATAAAATATCTTAGATAAATACTAAAATGATAAACAAAACTCAAATGATATCTCAAATGGCACCTCATGGGCTCATGGCCAATAGGGAGAAAGAAACTTACTCAGCGAGGTCGCCAAGCTGGCGCAAAAGGCCGACGAGTCCGGCCAGTGATGAACCTTCGAGTAAAGCTTCAGCATCTTCCTTATCGCTGTAGAGTTCTTTATCCGCCAAGCCGTACTCGTTCCGTATCTGGTATCTCGTCAACGTCATTAGTGCTTCTTCCTCCGAGAACAATCGTATTACTTTAACACGAAACAATTAACGAGATGCTTCAACTTCTGTGGTAAACTGATAAAACTTATAAGTGTATAACTAATATTTCTCGCCCTGCTTACAGAGCGACATACTTTGCTTAGAATCATCAGAGGTAATAAAATGCATATATTATAATTATTGCAATGTAATTATATATTTGTACGAATTATTTGTCTTCAAGTGGCTGTGGTTGAGATCAGTTAGCTCAATGGTTACAGCAACCTTCACCTAAGTTTTTTTAATGTACATGTTTTGTCTTCATTACGAATAGCAGTCAGAAGTGCGGAATTATACTAATTTAATTAAAGATTGAATGACCAAACTTCCTGACAGTCATATACACACTATCTATATTACTATTTTTTTTTGCATTCAAACTCTCACCTTACAGATTCTAGTGATTAATGTCATTATTATTCTTAATTAATAAATAATTTTATTTATTATATTTTATATTTATATAATAATAATATAAAATTTAATTTTTATTAATTAATATTTATACAAATTTATATTTTTGGTTGATTATTATACAAAAAGAAAATATATTATCTTAGATAAATATACGTTTTCATGATGACAAGTTATTAGCAAATTTCGATTATGTTAAATGTAGACTTTTCTTTAACATGAAAAGATTATTCTATCATTCAACATAAAAGTAGTATGAAATCTAAAATATGATAAAATAATCAACAAAAACTAAATTTTAATGAAAGGTTTATGCGGTCTTAATTAAAGTGTCTATTGTCCGATTCAATGCCTTTAATACATGAATGATTTTGAAATCTTGTAATCTTCCTTGAATAGATGCTAACTTTGCTAACTCAGTAGAAAAATTATGGATCCTTTATCATTAATATATAACCTTGTAATCTATTCTGAAGTAATGACATGATGTATATTGGATATTTTCTCCATTATCCAAATGAAAACATCTAATTCAGAATATAACAGAGACAATCGTCTCTCCTTTTTTCTTAATTCTATAAATTGTTCATTTCCAGCTTCATCTAACCAAACTCATCCATAACAACTACAATGAGATTCCACTGTCTAAGATCCATCCACCAAACAAATACTTGTAAGCATAAGGTTTGTGTGTTTGGATTCTGATGTGGTGGATGTACTTCCTCACTTTGTTTTTGTATTCGTCTTAAACCATGCATTATATTCACTCTGAGCATATCTAATTAATTCTAACGAATCTCATGTTATTCCTCTAAATTGTTTATCATTTCTAACTTTCCATCCATGGATATGAATCTTGTGTTAAATTACAGAAATTATATTATATATTTGTGTACACATACTATTAAAATTAACATCACAATTTTTAAATATTGTAGTATCCAAAATAATAAAATTACATGTCCACATAATAACTTTTAAGTTTTTCAAACTCAAAAAATCGAGTACATCATAATATTCTTTTAACATGTATAGTAAGTCACCGTTCACGTTAACCATATTTAATTTGGTTAAAGAATATTAACATTATACAGATAAAGCTCTAACACTATTATGTGTAAATAACGTTTTGAATTAGATAAAACAATGAGAGATATACTCAATTTTGATAATTTTTTGGTTGTAAAGTTATGTTTATGAATATTTCAAATAAATATTAGAACTGTGATGGTTTTTCAATCAATAATATATGTAATGATAAGTATTTATAAAATGATTATATCTGCATGTATCGGCAAAAACATCTAATTATTTTAATTTACGGTTAAGTAGAAAGAGTTGTGGGTGAATTATTATATTTTATAACGTTTTGGTAAAAGTCCATTTCTTTTGATTTAATTTATTTGATATGTACACCACAACACAACAAAAGGATGGACAACTTAACATGGAGTATTCCTATAAAGTCGTTTATACACCATTTACACACATATATATGTGGAGTTACTTTTTAAGTTATGAGACTGTCTAATTTATGTATCTTAGTGAAAAGGAAAAAATATTTGGTACCGTAGTTAAAAAGCATCACCTAGGCTTCCAAGGGAAGATTATATGATTACTACGTTTAACTTTGTCTCCAGTATAAAGTATGGTTGGTACATTGTTAACGTTATCTTAATGAATAATGATGAGCATGATTCATGCTTGTGTCATTAGAAAGCCAAACGACATATGAGGACCACAAATGGCCGAGGTGGCAAGCTCTACATGATTAGGCCTGATTAACTAATTTAAGTCCAGTTAAAGAAACACAAAATGTTGCAGCCCATTACTTGACCCAAATAATGTGTTGATTAGATGAGATCTTTTTGACCATAAGAATAAGCAAAGTTATGCAGGAACGCATCGTAGGATGGTTTTGAAGTCGACGGAAAGAGATCACCAAACACTACAACGGCTTTGGATAGACTGTTTCTCTCTGGAACACTTAAAGGGACGTTGATAATGAAACCCTTGATACATTGAATCCTTTTTATGATTTTGAGGGTGTCTTGTTCTACTGAAGGCTACTAGCACATTCAGGAAGAATATGATGATCAGTTTGATTACCAACACAAACGATCTGGTAAAATTGATCCATGATTTCGAACTGATGAAGGATGAAATTGAGATAGATGATCTTCAGTGTGGAGCCAAATAATAAGTTTACATTTTTTTTTAGTTCCACTACTCTTTTATGATAGGATTAAAAATCAATCTGGAGGAATCATAAGCATTGTAGGAGATAGATTGCACATCTGCAAGGTCCATCGAAAAAACTGGCCCAACCATTATCCAAAGTCCATTAGGCGACAAAAAGGTTTCATAAACCAGTTCGACTCTAGACTATTTTTAGTCTGGAGATTACTCGGCTCGGCTCTAGGTTACTTTTAATCGCCGCATCGACTAAAAGCGGTTTGACTAAAGCAGCTCGATCAGATGAGTTACTTGTTCGGCTCACCGAGCAAAAGCCCATTAGGGACCTTCTTTGTTCATATATCTTCCTTTCATTGTAAACCATCTATCGAATAAACGCTTTCTGTCAAAACCCACTCGACGAATTTCGTCTCATTTACTTGTTTAGACTAACTCGGTTCAAGCAAGCATTTGATATTTGTAGCAAATATTTTTTGTTTAAATGACTTATAATTATAAATTATGATATTAGTTAGTGAATATAAGATTTTTTTTTATATATTTTTTATTTATAACACTTCAAGAATTTATAATTTTTATTTGATTTTTAAATAATTTTTAATAATTTTATTTTTTATTTTATTTCAGCCCCGTAACTACAAACATTAATGCTAAACAGATTTTGATTTTAAAATTTTAAAATGATTTAAGATAGTAGAAAATGATTTACATAGTTTTTTTATTGTTACAAAACGTTTTTATTGTTACAAAATGTGCTACAATTTGTAATTGCTGCGTTTGTGCATAATAGCATCAAACCCAATGAAGTCCTTACATTTAGGCTTCGATTGGTACAATTGATCATGAATCAGTAACATTATACTGTAGAAGTTGTATGCTGCAGAAGCTGAATGCTCTCATTAAAGTTTTTAATAAATTGATTGGAAGAGCAGTAACATTAAACAATTTTAAAATTATCATAAATAAATTAAATTTTAAATGTGAAATATTATAATTTAAAAAATGTAAAATTTATTTATAAATATAAAAATTATTTAAAAATAAGAAAAATTATTTTAAAGTAATAAAATTTATTTTTGATATAAAATAATTTTGATATTATTAAATATAATAAATTAATTATATATAATTTTTATATTATTTATTATTATTTATTTATTCATAGAGCAGTAAATAATTCATCTATAATATTATCATAAAAATTAATATATGATATATAATTTATTTTAGTTCTAAATAGTATTGATATGTTAATTCATAATATATAAATATATATATATTTTTAACTTTTTGTTATTAAAAATATTGAATGATATGTGTAATTATATAAATTATAAATGTGAAATATTGTTCTTTGAAAAAGTTGAAAATATTTAAACACAATTTTTATTTTTAAAAATATAAAAGTATTTTCTTGATTATAAACATAATTATTATATTATTAAATAAGAATAAATTAATTATATATTTAAAAAAAAAAAAAATTATTCTAACTGCAAATGCTCTACCAAAAGCTTCAAATAAGAGCATTGAGCAATGAGCATTTGGAAAGCATTAGCATCTTATAATGCCTATGCTAATGCTCTGCCAATCAAACCCTTAGATGGTAACCACTCTTTTGTCTCTACAAATATCTTTGTTTTTTTAGACAGATGTTTTAAGACTAAAGAGGAAACTGAGTATACGATATCATGTTTTTAGCAACAAATCCATTTTGGAATCATTCAATTTTTTTTCTAGGGAGATTTGAATCCGTTTCATTTGGTGAGTACTCCGACCCATCATCGACATTCGACGAGGCAGTCTGAGCAAGATAAATATTACTAAGCCAGAAACTGAAACCGAGTTTTGAACCGAACCGAGAGAGATCACACAATCATAAAACAATTTCATTCAGTAAGAAACTGAAAATTAAAAAGAATCAGAAGTTTCCAAGCAAAAAGCTTATTTGTTAACAACTCGATCATGCAAATCACAGGCGACTGGATCGGGTTTGTTACAAAGATAAAAACCGGATTTAAACCGGTTTAGGTTTCTGGAATTCTCAGTTACCATTCCCATCTGTCATTTAAGGATTCTGAATCAGAGAGAACAGAAACAAATCGGAAACGATGCAGAAGTTGATTACGATGATGGTGAAGAGATTGCTTCAGCGGAACCTTCTGGAAAAATCTAAACCCAGAACAGCTCCTCCTTCGTTTACCCATTGCGGCTGCTGGGTACGAGCTTTCTCTAGAGTGATTGATTAACGAGAGAGAGTGAGCAGAAACCGTCTTTGTGATATCAACCTAGAAGACGCAATCGCTTTGTTCAACGACATGGTCAATTCTCGTCCCTTCCCTTCAGTCATCGATTTCAATAGAGTTTTGAACGCCATTGTCAAGCTAAAGAAGTACGATGTTGTCATCTCTTTGGGGAAAAAGATGGAAACTTTAGGGATTTGAAATGATCTGTACACGTTCAATATCTTGATTAATTGTTTTTGTAGCTGCTTTCAACTCTCTCTTGCTTTATCTCTTCTTGGGAAGATGTTGAAACTTGGGTATGAGCCAGATAGAGTCACACTTGGCTCTCTTGTTAATGGGTTCTGTCGCAGGAATAAGGTTTCTGACGCTGTATCTTTTGTTCAGAAGATGGTTGAGTTAGGGTAGAAAGTTGACATTGTTTCTTACAACAAGATTATTGATAGTTTATGCAAGACTAGACTAGCTAATGAAGCTCTCACCTTTTTCAAGGGGATCGAAAGGAAAGGTGTTAGACCGAATGTTGTTACCTACACTTCTATGGTAAAGGGTCTTTGTAATTCGTGTAGATGGAGTGATGCGCCGGCTGTTGAGTGAGATGATGAAGAGGAGAATCAGCCCTAATGTGATTACTTACATCGCGTTGATAGATGCCTTTGTGAAAAACGGGAAGGTTTTAGAGGCTAAAGAACTTTATGAAGAGATGATCAGGATGTCTATAGAACCTGATGTTGTTACATACAGTTCGTTGATCAATGGGTTTTGTATGCAAGATCGAATAGATGAGGCAAGTGAGATGTTTGATCTGATGGTAAGCAAAGGTTGTTTCCCTGATGTAGTGAGTTACAACACTCTTATTAATGGGTTTTGTAAGTCGAAGAGAGTAGAGGATGGGATGAAACTCTTCCGTGAGATGTCTAAAAGAGGATTAGTTAGCAATACAGTCACTTACAACACTCTTATCCAATGTTTTTTTTAAGCAGGAGATGTTGATATGGCTCAGGAATTTTTTAGTCAGATGGATTCTTTTGGTGTCTAGTCTGATATTTGGACATACAACATCTTGTTAGGTGGTCTTTGTGACAACGGGGAGCTAGAGAAAGCATTGGTGATATTTGAAGATATGCAAAAGAGAGAAATGAATCTTGATATTGTCACATATACTACAATTATCTGAGGTATGTGCGAGACTGGTAAGATTGAAGATGCTTGGGGTTTGTTCTGTAGCCTCAGCCTGAAACGAGTGAAGCCTGATGCTGTAGCATACACTACAATGATGTCATGCTTGTGTAGGAAAGGCTTACATCGTGAAATAGATGAATTGTATACACAGATGAAAGAAGATGGGCTTATGCTGAATGATGGCACGCTATGTATTAGAGATGGTGACATAACCGTATCGGCCGAGCTTATCCAAGATATGTTGAGCCGTGGCAGTGCACCATCCAGGGGATGCAAAAAAGTTGTTTCTCTCGTGTAATTGTTACTGTGGATTTTGCATTTCCACTTTGATGTTATGCTTGGGTTTTGTCTTGCAAATTCATCTGTTTCAGTGGTGATGGAATCACTGGCACTTGGTTTGTCTCTAATTTGAGATTTCGAGTTGAGAGATCCTCAATTGCTTGACTCCAAGTTAGAGATTCTGTTTATGGACTTTGCATATCAAAGGGATCCTTCAGAAGGGTTTAACGTTTTTCCATCAGCATTATCATAATCAAGGCTATCTATGTTGCTGATAAGCTTCTTCATCAACCTCCTCCTGATCTCGATCGACGCTTGAGGTGAAATTTCTGTCTACTTATATCAGATCACATTTCTTGGTTCATTAAATTGGGCTGTTCTATTATGTCTGAAATGGTATGCAAAGCTAGAAGATTTAAAGTCTTGTTTCGCTTTAGAAAGACATTGAACTCTCAAAATTGACCTCAATACATTTTTAGTACATCCCTCGAAAATGCATTCTTATTATTAAGCTTTCTTCGATGCAACTTGTCGTCTAAGTGGTGCTTTCCTTGAGTCGTCTAACTTATATATATCACTTGGCCATCCTGGTGTCTAATAGTAGCGACAAAAGCATCACTTAAACTTTTTCAAAACTAATGGAAGTGTTACTGTAGATGAACATTACACGCAAACAATCTTTGTTGTTTCTTACATGGGTGTCTTTTTGCACAAATTTAAGATGTAAAACCTACCAATGCAGGTACTCAGGAACGAGGAATGCATGAAAAAGAGACGTATTTAGCTGACCGGCATGAGGAAAAGTGAGCATCATTACGTGTGCATGAACATAAGACATGTTAGGAACAAAATTGCTCTGTCAGAGGTTAGATTTAGAAAAAGCCTTGAAGTTGTAAAACTTTCCTTAAAAGAAAGTCCTATGAGCACAAAGGCAAATTATAATCATGTTTTCTATTATTGAAACAGTGGTTCCCTTCAGATGGCCCATCCATTGAAAAGAAAGGTTCTCACTTTAGGAGAAATCGTATCTTTTGTTCTTTCGTTGAAGTTCTGCAAGTTTTAATCAAAATTAATATTATAATTGTGATATTTTCTGTTATACAAATCTTCTCTTCTCTCTTAATAGTTATTATTAATTGGCTAAGAGCATATCAAAATCCACTCTATATTTTATTTCTAAATAGAGTAAAAAATGGAACAGTAAACAAAAAAGAAGTGATTACTCTATAAATAGAGTAATACATTTTTTGTTTGTTCATTACTTCATTTCTCACTCCATTTTGCAGTAAAATATAGAATCAGGTTGGAGATATTATAAACAGCTTCATATTTGTTTCTTTTTCCCTTTGTTGAATCTTCTCATCTGTGTCTCTTAACGATGGATGGTTGCTTTTTTGTATCAATGTCAAGTGATCAAGTTGTGAATCAAATCACTCAATAGTTATGTGTCAAAGAGAGCTATATCCATAACCTCGAGAAGAATCACACTGCTTGGAGACCACTGTTGAAGAGTTGAAGGCAAGGCGAGATGATTTGTCAAGAAGAGTGAAAAGAAGAAAACAAAGATGTACAAAGGCTTGCCCAACTCCAAGTTTGGTTTATTAGAGTTGACACCATTGAAAGCCAAGTCAATGCTTGTTTAGTATTAAAACAACTGAACTTCAAAGGTTGTGTCTTTATGGGTTTTGCTTGAAGAATTTAAAATTGAATTATCGTTATGGGAAACTGGTTTTCATGATGTTGAAAGAGGTTGGGAATCTAAAAACTAATGTGGGGAGAGGGGGGGGTGACGTAATTGCTGAGAAACCTCAAGCGTCTGAAGTGGTTGAGAGGCTTATTCAACCCGCAATTGTCAGTCTAGAAACAATGCTTGAAACGGGTTGAAACGGGTTGAAACAGCCTCAAGGAAGATGAAGTGAGTACTATTGGTATATACGGTATGGGTGGAGTTGGTAAAATAACACTACTCATACATAACAACATTAAATTTCTCAATACATGATGCTTTTGACATTGTGTTTTGGATTGTGGTATCTAAGGATTTACGTATAAAAAGATATTCAAGAAGAGGTCGCAAAAAACTAGGATTTGATGGAGAAGACTGGAACCGGAAAGATAAAGAGCAAAAGGCGTGTAACATACATTATTTCATGATGAGGAAGAAGATTATGTTGTTGTTGTTAGATGACATATGGGAACAAGTTAATCTAACGGAGATTGGAGTCCCGTATCTAAATAAAGAAAATGGATGCAAAGTTGTTTTCACCACTCGTTCTCTTGAAGTGTGTGGATGCATGGGAGCTAATGTTGACGCATGGGACCAAACTATTCGCACCGTTTAGGTCCCGACACGTTCGCACTCTTTTGGTCCCGACACGTTCGCACCCTTTCGGTCCCGACACAGTCGCACCCTTTCGATCCCGACACGTTCACCCTTTAGATCCCGACATGTTCACACCTTTTAGCCAATATGACTCGAGATCGTTGTTTGAGCCAATATTAGACTTGTGGGTGTGATTAGGGGTGAGCAGAAACGGGTATCCAAAATTTTAAGGATATTCATGTATCATGGGACTCCACACGGATAATTTATTTTTCAATTCCATTCGATATGTAATCTTCTAGATATTTGATATTTCAGATATCTGAAAAAAAACGTATCTTTTACCAGATATATGATTCTATTAGTAAAAAAAGATTAAAATAAGTAAAAAAAAATGATGTAAAATAAGAACATTTCATTACAAAAATTAAAAGACTACATATTTGTACAAAATTTAATAATAAAATAATTAATTTTAGTTAAAAAAAATATATAAAATTATATAAAGATATACAATTATATATATATATATATATGTATATAACATATGGGATGTCTGTTTTAAAAACATTAGAGGGTGTTATTCAATCATATATTTTAATAGAGTTTAAATCTTAAAACAATCTACTGTTATTGAAATGATGATTTTAAATTATATTTTTAAAATCTAATGTTATTCAATAAATAATTTAAATCCAGTTTTTAAATCTAGTGTTATTCAATTTTCAAGGATTTTAGAATTCTTTATATTTTCAATTGATTTCGAATCATCTATTATGGAGTTTCGTGAATAAATGAGTGAATTCAAAATCTAAGGCATACTGTAAAGATTTTAGAATTCTTCAACTTAAACTATCTTAAAATTTTAATATTTGATGGATTGTAAGACAGTAACAATTGATTTTAAATCACTGGTTGAATGACACCCTCTTAGTATTTGATTTTTTCCGTCTTTAACGGATATTAAGTTTTAGTATTTGCTTTGATTAAAAAAATTTACGGATATCCAATTTTTTGAATCTAATTGTAACGAATATTGGATCGAATCAAATTTTACAAATATTTTACCGACCCGTAGATGTGATACAGTGAACATAGAACTTGGTCTGATTGTTGATGATCACATAGATTTACTTTAATCGTAGGTTAAAAAAATATTTTAGATAAACTAACTAAAAAGTGATATTATTTTTTGTTTTCAAAAACTAAACAATTGAGATAATATATCAACTTATAATCTAATACTCATCTGATTTTGATTTTCGCTATAGGAAAAAAAACAATATATCTATATTATTAAAACAGAAATACCTTTTGGTATTGTTTGGAAACATGAATATTAATTTATTTTTAATAATTTTTTATTTACACATTTAATCATCGTATTTAAAATAAATTAAGTATTTCTTTTTATTTACAAATTCTATCATTGCATTTAAA
This sequence comes from Sinapis alba, assembly GCA_012274485.2. Lineage (NCBI taxonomy): Eukaryota > Viridiplantae > Streptophyta > Magnoliopsida > Brassicales > Brassicaceae > Sinapis > Sinapis alba. The sequence continues at coordinate 11,499 of MU105938.1, read as the reverse complement.
TTAATTAACTACAATTTTAAAGTTGATGGTGTTATTGATAATTTTGGAATATCAATTATAATATATTATATATTATATAAAATAATTTTTAAATTTAGTATTACCTTATTTAGTTTAGTCAAATATAAAAAAATTTAGAATTCAGTTTTCAAGAAAACAAAATTCCATAAAATTAATAATAATTCATAGAAAACTAATGCAAAAAATTAAAAAATTTAGTATGTTGTTTCATTTTAAAATAAATTGACAAAAAACAATAAGTTAATATATGAATAGTACAATTACATCAAGTTATAAAACTTTTAATATAATATTATGTACAACTAAAAAAACTTATTATCAAACATCTATATTTTAAAATAATATACTCTAATCTATATTTAAATTAAAAAACATAAAAAATATACATGAGATTTTTAATAAAACCAACGGTTTTTGAATTTATATTGAACATAAGTTAAATCAAACATCCGTGCCAAATTCTAGTATTTTATTAAGACTGAAGTACAAAATAATACTTACATATTTTTTAAATGGTTTCCTACAAATTTTTTCTTTTTAAAACTAGTTTTAACAACTTCATTTATTATATTTTCTAATTAATTCAACAATATTTATTACAAATTATAAAACATAACTTACATATTTTTAAGTGTTCTATTACAATTTCCATTTTTCACTCTTCTTATCTACTTCATTATTTGTATATACTATAGTAGTTTGACATTATTTATTTTACATATTAACTATAATAATTTCATAAGATTGAATGAAATTGTTTCCTTCGTGAAAAAAATTCAAATCGATTAACAATTTTTTATTTATTTGTTTACATAATCAGCTAGATATAGTATTTTAAGTACTCATTTGAGTATGAATCAGTTTTTGGATATTGAATTTTTTGGATTTTAAAATTAAATTTCATTTGGAAATTGTAAATTTATTGATAGGGTTCGAATTGGATCCTTCTGGGTCCGGGCATATTCATAAATACCTAAAATATCTAAAATAATATTTGTGTTTAAAATAACATTAAACAATTTATATATAAAAAAATTAAAATTAAAATCCGTGTGGTTGCTCGGGTCAAACTCTAGTTTATATCAAAAACATTTTGTATTCTAAGATATTTACAATTCAACATGCTAGGCCTCTAAATTTATCAGCATTTGTAAAAATTATACAAGCTCCTAAGAGCCATAGTTCCAAAAGATATTCGAGGGGAGGCAGCAATTCAAAGAGTCTTATATTTGCCTATATAGTTACATTCTGTCATGAAGATGACGTGATCTCGTCTCACAGCTTAAGCTTTCGCTAGCTTACTAGCAAATTTGACCCTAAATATCTTGGTTTGGTTGGGATCTTATCGAATATGGTTTGAGCAACTCTAAACTTATCACAAGCAAACTAAAAAGAGTATGAGTAATGTTGTCATAACATTACAAACAAGAATGATGAAAAACGCTATTTTCTTTAAAATAATTAACAGAGTATGAGTAACAAAGAAACAATGGAGCCTCAAGACAAAAGTGAAAAACGAAATCAGACAAAATGCGGTTTACCTTCTAAGTTACCGGACTAAACCAGACCGGTTCAACCAATTTACGTGCTTCATTCCTCTACTTTGAAGAGAGAACATAAAAAAACTTTGGCTCTGAAGTAAACTTAAATGTGGAACTTAGCCATTCATCTCCACCTGATAATTGCTGAACCCCAAGTTAAACCGGCTCCAAAACCGGAAGCAGCTATGGTATGTCCCGGTTTAACTTTTCCGCTTCTCACCGCCTCATCAAGAGCTAGAGGAATCGAAGCAGCGCTTGTGTTCCCGTAATTAGCCAAGTTTGATATGACTCGTTCTGGTGGAAACTGAAGCCTTGTAGCCACAGAGTCTATTATTCTCTGGTTTGCCTGCAAAGTTTTTATAAAGACCTTCATGTAACCATACAGACTTCCACCATTTTAACTTAACTCTCGGATTCTTATCAATGAATGATAAGACGGTTACCTGGTGAAGGAGGAGCCAATCAATGGATGAAGCAGGAAGACCAGCTTTTTGTAAAGCAGACTCAATAGATTGGGGAACGCTTTTCACAGCAAAACGAAATACTTCTTTTCCATTCATCTGAATACATGAATATGAAGCTTGTTTTGGAGGAAAGTCTCTCAACACAGATCCGTTGGAGCTCAACTCATCATTGGTTTGGGACTCTTTAATAGAAGCATTCAAATGTCTGCAGAAAAAGAGAATCTTAAATGAAAAGAGCGAGAAGATGAATGTTTATAAGCCAAAAAGGAGAGGTGAATCTAGTTACCTACGACCATCTCCATCGCTGTGCACATCAAAGCTAAATAACCCATCATCTTCAATATCACAAGCCTGCATCAAACCAAAGTACACTTATCAAAAAAGTTTAAAGAAGTGATTCTTTATATCAGTATTTGGTTTGTAATGTGGCAAGCAATCTTCTTTCTTGTAATAATATACTTAGGTTATACAGACTTAGGATGCAATGAGAGCTCGAGATTGTTCAAAGCTTCACAAGGAACAGTACCTGAACAACCACAGCACCAGCGGCGTCCCCAAAGAGGATGCAAGATCCTCTATCCGTCCAGTCAACAAACCGAGATAAAGAATCAGCTCCAATCACTAGAACATTCTTAAAACCGCCTCCTGCAAAAAGAAAAGATGGTTATCTCATTTGCTACTAATTAATTTTCTGCATTCTTGTTTGACTTTATCATACCTCTTATATGACAAGCAGCTGAGACTAGACCCAAGACAAATCCACTACAAGCAGCTGTGATGTCATATGCCAAGGGGTTGTTAGTGCAACCAAGTGCCTTCTGAATCTGCCATCAATATAGAATCAATCAACAAGAATTCCATCCCATCCCCATCAAATAAAAATTGATATCTAAAAAATACCTGTGGAGCAGCACCGAAGAGATCATCAGGAGTGGAAGTACACATCAAGACTAAGTCAATATCTTGAGGAAGAACCTCTGCCATTTGAAGGGCTTTGGTTGCTGCTTCCACTGCTAAGCCAACCAAGCTATCTTTGCCTTCAATTGTTTGTTTTTACAAAATTAATGTCTTTTTCTGGCTTATGTAATAACTCTAAGCCAGCCTACTCTTAATAAAATATAATATCTACCTGAAACAACTCGACGGTTGCGAATACCAGTACGAGTAGCAATCCATTCATCATTAGTATCGACTATCTTGGCGAGATCATCATTAGAAATGAGAAGACTAGGGACTGCTGAACCAGATCCAATCAATTTGCAGCCACTTGGCACTAGCCTTTTAAGCAGACAGAACAAAAGGAGTGATGAATTAGAGAGACCATTTCAAAATCCTATCAAGTAATTCAAACTCTAAAAGAGAATCATTAACTTTGGCTTATAAAGATCATCTTAAAACTAACAATAAGCATGAATCTACAAATGTGTCTTAAGATCTTCCTAAAGCTAAGCTAAGACTTGATAATAAACTTCTGATTACAAGAAACGATTTTGAATCAATGGATTGTTAAAGATGAACCACACAGCATGAACAATGGAATCAAAAGAGAAAGAGTTTTTATCACCAACCTGGGTGGTCGATACTGAGGGGAAGA
>MU105937.1:211046-230415 GCA_012274485.2 Sinapis alba | reverse complement strand
AGAATTTGCACTTTTACTCTCATTCTTTTTATTAATTATCTATTTGCTTCATCTTTTACGTTTTTGTGTTTTGTTTTACCTTTTTATTATTGAAAATATTACACTCATCAGTTTTCATCATATTATTATCACCATGGACCATATTCTTCTACTAAAACATTTTCCTTTAACCTTTCACCTGATTCTTAACTAACTTAATATATTTTTAACAATGCAATTGACTAACTAAACGAGAGTGTTAAAGGAACTTAACATCAACCAAACATCTTTTTTCCCACTCAACAAGCAAAGCTAAATTTGATACACATTGACAATGTTTATATCTATCTAAATTTATAGCCATTAAATTATTATTTTTAATACTTTTATCATCAATGATCCAGATTAATTCAATTTTCTAAAGTCAATTCATCATCTTTATCGGTGTGAATTTTTCTTTTCCAAAAATATCCTAAAACCAAAAACCTTAGACTTTAATCTTGTGGATTATTGCTTCTAAAAAATTGGTTAGTTTGCTAAAATAAAATAAAGCAACAGCTTTGTCAATAATCTAATCTTTCATGTTCGCCTTGTAGGTTCTCCATTGCGGATCACTGCATGGTAACCATCGGTGACGGGAAGACTTCCATCAACTTTTGTTGGACATTTGCGATTGATAAGGATAAAATGTCAGGGATTGTATATATTCGCCTTGGCATCCACTTGCTTGAATTACAAAATGATGTCCTAAAAGAGTTCTTTACTGTCACGGCTCCAGCACTTCCCATTGTCTTGAACTATTGGTCTTTGAACACGAAAGAGTTTGCTATCACAACTCACAACAATTGGTTTCAAAATACAAGGTTTCTCACTTTTTAATGAAGATGAACTCCTACAAGATATACCTACCCAACCTCCAAATGAGACCAACGATCCTCTCCATTATGTTAAGACATGTCATATTTCCACGGGTCCTTCAAAAGTTCATCGTTTCTCCTTTGTCAATGAAAATCTTTAATGTGGAGATGAAATGCTAGAAGAAATGTTCAAAAAGGACCTTGAAAACATCTCTGACAGTTGGTTAGTTGATGAGGAAGAGGAGAATACTTCATAAATGTATTTGCCTCTAGACATTGATGATGTACAGACTCGCGGGTACAACCAAGAATTTTCAGAACCTTTGCTAGATGACACACTTGGTGGGTCTGATGCAGCTGAGGTTATGACTGGCATCAAGGTCCTTAAAACCCCTTCACACATCATCCATTGCACCATAGGTGATGCATTTGACCACAACTTGTGTAATGGAGTAGAGTACATCCATGAGAAAAAGGCATCACTAAGCCAAAAAGGCTGGTGGTCCAAGAACAAGACAATCACTTATGCTCACTTCCTGGCTCAATTCTTTTATTCATACTCTCCAAATTAAGCTGGAGGAGGGGTGTGAGTGAGATGATGAGACTAATCATTCCCACACTAAAGGAGCCAACTGAGACTACTCCAAACTGAGACATGTTGACCTTTGAAGTTGCTTCAAGAAAGAGTGTTGATGGAGAGGCAGACCATAGGTTGATCATTCTTGGTTGAGCCAGAATACGGCTGATCTTTGAAGATACTTCAAAGAGTGTTGATAGAGAGGCTGAACTTTTAAGATGTTTCAAGAACGAGTGTTGATAGAGAGGTAGACTTTTGAAGATGCTTCAAGGAGTGTTGATGGAGAGGCAAACAAGAGCTTGACCAACCACCCATTAAGTTGGATGTCCTCGTGGATTGCAAGACCAGAGATGAAGTGAGGAATTCAAGTGCATAAACCAAGATGGAGTGCACCCGTCACCAACATTGTAACAAAATGATACAAGATAAGAATCTAATCATAATTCTCTAAATACTTTGGTAGTCAATCTCTTGAGAATTGATACATATGCAATCTATTGTTGTGAATCATGTACTTGTGGCTCATGAACAAAGTCTCGAAGTGAATCAAACCACCCTTTGAAGATGACAGGAAGTCAGAAGAAAAGGGAATGCATCAAACCAAATACAAAGAGGACTTCAAGTGCACAAAGTGATGCAAGGAAGACTTGCCACCCAAGGCGGCCATAATCCAGAGTCTAAGTAGTCCACCACAATGATCTTAAGCTCTTTACACCCACTGGTGAATCCCCCGAGATGAGGGTGTCTGCACTCTTTTCCATAAGTATTGGTTTTATCTCAAAGAAATTTTATTCACTAAAGGTTTTAATGAGGCAAGCATTTTTGATTCCAAACCTGCCCAAAGATATCTTATGGTCAAGTTTGAGAGAGAGTGTTGAAATGAGAAAGGGAATAACCAAAAGAAGAAGATGTTTGATGATCCTAAGGTGGGTGCATCAAGAGAAGCTAGTTTGGTGATATCCGTACAGTCTTGATCTACAAGCAATCAAGTTAACCTAAATTTTCTTGGAAGGCAAGGCAAGGCAAGAGGGAGAGCTCATGTACTTGGTCCTGAAGCGACAAAGATGATAGGTGAGGCAACTTGACAATTGGAAAGAAATTTAAACTCAAGTGTGAAGAAGGTGTGAACACATATTCAAATCTGAATCTAGCTGTTGAGAACTGAAACACCCTTTTATCCAGCTCACATTTTTATCTTTTATCATGTATCTTCTGTCATACTCCATTTTCCCTCAGATGTTTATTTTTGTATCATGGCTACATAAAGCTCTCTTTCTCTCTCTCTCTCTCTCTCTCTCTCTCTCTCTCTCTCTCTCTCTCTCTCTCTCTCTCTCTCTCTCTCTCTCTCTCTCTCTCTCTCTCTCTCTCTCTCTCTCTCTCTCTCTCTATGATTCTTTTATTCTCATATAAACTCTCTTAACTCTCCATTCTCTCTCTCTTACTCACATTCGCCCATACTTACTTTCAATCGCCCATTACTCATTATAGAGTACTTATTGCTATTAGGGTAGTTATTAGTGCTTTTTGCTTTTTTTTTTCTCTAACTAATAGTAACTACACAATATGCTAGTTAAAATTTTTTGTTCATTATAGAGTACTTATTACTATTACGGTAGTTAATAGTGCTTTTTTGCTTCTTTTTTTCTCTAACTAATAGTAACTACACAATATGCTAGTTAAAAAAAATTGTTTGATTTTAATAGAGCACTAGAACACCGGAATAGGACATTTCTGCCGCTAGCTCTCCTCTGACCAACCCTGTGTCGTCTCCTTCACAAGCGGCCAATATGCAATCGATGGTGAGCTGTTGTGCCCTTTGTCTTCTCTCTCTCTCTCTCTCTCTCTCTCTCTCTCTCTCTCTCTCTCTCTCTCTCTCTCTCTCTCTCTCTCTCTCTCTCTCTCTCTCTCTCACACACACATTGATTCTCCCAATCTCTGATTCTTTTGTTCTCATATAAACTCTCTTAACTCTCCATTCTCTTTGTCTTACTCACATTCGCCCATACTTACTTTCAATCGCCCATTACTCATTCTCTTTTGTTCATTATAGAGTACTTATTGCTATTAGGGTAGTTATTAGTGTTTTTTTTGCTTCTTTTTTTTCTCTAACTAATAGTAACTACACAATATGCTAGTTAAAAAAAATTGTTTGATTTTAATAGAGCACTAGAACACCAGAATAGGACATTTATGCTGCAATCATCTCCTCTGACCAACCCTGTGTCGTCTCCTTCACAAGCGGCCAATATGCAATCGCGACGGTGAGCTGTTGTGCCCTTTGTCCGTTTCCGAGTTCCTCCTTCGTGACCACTCTGCAATCTGCTGATTTACCCAACATGTATTTTCTTCCTCAACATCTTCAAGCTGGTGGCTTGTCAAGCTTTGTTGTGCCTTCCTCTGTGACCTCTCCTCTGTGACCTCTCCTCCTCTCCAACTGTCGGAAAATCAAATTATGCTCGATCCGATCTATCAAACCTTGAAGGGATCCAAAAGACGATACTCCTCCATCGATCTTCTTGTTGGATCATGTTGACGATGTCGGTGAGCCGGCTACAACAAAGAAGAGACACGACAGCGAGGCTGAGATCATGACCAAAGATTGAGAGGTCATGAGCTTGATACGTGGAGAAGCCGATGTTGACGAGATGCAACAAAGAGAGACAACCACCAGTGGATGAGGCCTCACATCGAGGGAATCCTGGACGGAGAAGCTGAGAACAGAGAGGAGGAGACGAACTAGATCTCTCCGACTATACACCCGACCCGTTTCTTGACCCGCCAATTCCAGACACCAAAAGAATCAACTTAACTCAATTCTCGAACCCATAACTCAAATTCGTTAAAGCTTGAGTCCTTGTCGTTGATGGCTTATCATTGAGTCTTGTTCGCGGATCGAGCTTGAGCATGGCTTGAAGATGAATCGAGATGACGAAGGTGGGTCAGTAGTCAGAGAGCGCGGCGGTGGCACTCAAAGTTTGTCGTGCTGAGAGATCCAAATTTTGTAGAGAGAAGATTGTGGTAGAAGCAGAATCGCGGCATTGACATGACGGAGATGGTGTTGATCTGGATCATAGAAGGAGGATCTCACCGTTAGTTGAAGTTGACGACAAGAAGATCAATGTTGAAGATGAAGGTTACAGCCAGCGGTCCAAGCCAACAAATTAACAAGAAAGCTCCAATATTTCTGCATTACCGCGTATTGTTGTCACTTTCTTGATGACGACGTCTGACTCCAGCGAATCACGATGTTTAACGACAAAATCTAACGGCCGACATGAGACACCATGGAAGAGAAGACCCATGAAGAATGAAGAACACTCCAGTAGATGTAACTCACCACGACTGAAGATTCTGGTGGAAATCTCGTCGACTTGGTTGTGAAGTTTATGGTAGGTAATGGTGATCACTCACACAAAAAATTTCAGTTTAGACTTTTTGTAAAAAAAAAATGATAAAGAAGAAAAGACTATCAATTGTTATATAGTTCTGATTTAGTTAAAACACCTAATGAAAACTGAGTAAATACTTAGAAAAAGTGTGTGGGTAGAAGAAAATATTTTATAGTGTTATTAAGGTCATCATTATTCCCAGTCTTCTAACCGGGGTTCTTAGCTTCAGATAAGAGCCGTTTTTAGTCGAAAAATGTAAAATAAAATTTTTTTAAAAAAAATATCAAATCATGAATTAAGAACCTCGATTAAGAGACCAGAGACAATGATACCCTAATGATATTAGACTAGATATGACCCTCTATATAAATGTTTCATGACTAAGAAGCAAGTGAACGATTTCACTTTTCTACAACAATTTAAGTCTTTTTACATCAAAAACTACCTCTATATAATAAAGTGCATCTACTATTATAAAAATACATAAATTGACCCTACATGTAGATGACTCTTTATTATTTGAGTGTTTGCCCCTTTAGGCTTCAGTTGATATTTACATTTTCTAGACTTGTCTATTTCACATTTCCAATTTGAGAAGTTGAATCGATGAGATACACATACGGTTATTTCATAAATTTCTTTTTGTCGGCTATTAAATTATGAATATACTTACTACGACTAGTTGACTATTATTTTACGTTATTAAGAAAATTAGATGTTTATTTTCATTTGTAAAATTTTCAAAATTGTAAATAAAACTTATTTTTAAAAAGTGGGTTTGCAACAACACTTATTTTAGGATGGTAATATGTTAATCCTGATTGCCTATGCATCAAACAAAAATAATAATAATAAATAAATAAATTTAGAGAAATAAAAATAATTGCAGGGCAAAAAGCCGATACCATGCCTTTTTCTTTCGTCATCCTCGCATATTTTAAAAGAGAGAGGATGAAAGATAATAAGTTAATTCTGATTTACTATTGTACTCACTCTGTTTCATAATAAGTGTCATTTTAAGTTTATGCACACAGATTAAGAAAACATTTAATTTTGCATATTTTCTATATAAAAACATCATTTCTCATACACCTAACCATATTTTAACCAATAGAATTCATAAATTTTGCATTGAAATGCGAAAACAACACTTATTTCGTAACAAATTTTTTTTCTAAAACGACACTTAATATAAAACGGAGGAAGTATCAAATAAAAATAGTCGTTACTCCAGTTTCAAATAAAAAGCCCATACCATGCCTTTTTCTTTTGTCACATAAGTTATGGTCAGGTTAGGATACATAGTTGATTCTCGGTTCCCTTGTCTCATATCTGCCTCCTAAAATTAAATATAAATAACTACTTCCAATATTTTATATTATTTGTCGTTATAGAGAAATTTTTTTGTTTCATAATAAATGTCGTTTTAGAGTTTTAATATAAAATTCATTAATAAGATTCTTCACTTTTTTTCTATTGATTGAAATATGCTTAAGTGTATATGTAATTGTGTTTTTATTTTGGAAGATACAAAATGGTATGTTTTTTAATATGTAAGCATAAACCTAGAACGACAAATAATATAAAACGGATGGAGTAATAATTAAAATTTACAATTCCAAACTCTATAATTATGTTTTACTCTCTCTTTATTTCATAAAAGTGTTATTTTAATATTTTTATATAAAATATTATTTTAAAAATTTAATGCAACTTATACTTATTTTAAACTTAATATTAATTAAAAATTTATTAATTTTATTATTTAAATAATTTTAGTTATTTTTATGTATATGAAAATGTCAAAATAACATTTTGTACAAAACAAGTGTATATTTTTATAACGTTTGATTTGACTGATTACTCATTTTAGTTTTAAATAGAAATTTATTAATATCTTAAAATAATAATAGTTTTTGATAGATATTTCAGTATCCAAGTGAGTATATAATAATTTTTCAGTTTTGTCCCATAAAAATTACAATATTAAAATAATATAAATTTCTTTTTGGTAAAATAATAGAACAAATTTACATAAAAAGAAGTGTTACTTTTACTTAAGCAATATTGGTACCATTTACGGTATTGTGTCCATTTATTTTTTTAAAAAATAAACTTTAGTAAACAAATATTTAAAAATTACAAATAACTTGTAAGTATTTAAATTTGAGATGAATATTTGGTCAGTGGTCGAGTTCATAAAAAAAGGTACTGATCCGAATTTTTGATACCCACACTGGGTAAATGAGCGACGGCTAAAACAAAACACAAAAACACACACTCAAATACTGCCTTTAGCTCACCTTTTCACAGGTGTGTCCTACTTCAAAATCACAGAATCTTATTATCTTGATAGATTGGAAACGATCTTCTTCTCTTTTTTTTTGAAAAAGGCTTAGATTGGAAACGATCTTGATATAATGGTTCCCAATAAGTGCGATGAAATAATTCCCATGTTTTCAACCGACCAAATCAAGCACATGGAATTAGCTATTGAGAATGCATAATTATATTTCATAGTTTTACTTTTTATATTACTCTTGTTTATGAATCGAGGTACATACCGTACATTGCCATTTTCTTATTATATGTATATATTTTCTAATAGTGTAACGAAATAAAACAGAAGAAGCATAAATGTAAATTAAAGATTCAGTAACCATTAAAAATTTGTTGAAAAGACTGATTAAAATGGTTCTTACGCTATGATTGTCATTCTTCTAATTAACAATTTGCTATATGTCTCCCCCCCCCCCCCCCTCCCTTTCTGTTTTTTCTTTATAAAATTAAATATATATTTTGTCTTATTCAATCGATTCAGTTAATGCTACATATTAAATGCAAGGCAATGATTAGTTTATTATGCTTGAGGATTTGACTCGTTAACCACTTAGATTAGGTTTAAGAATATTCCAGATGCAAGGTATCACAAGTTACTCTATTATTTTATTTTTTTATAACAGTAATGTCATTCTATAGGTTTTTAGACCCAATAACTAATCATCACGAAACCCGCAAAATCCATGTTTTCTTATCACTTAAGGTATTTCGGATAGTTAAGAAGATTCAAACCCATGACATTACTCACAGTTGTGAGCCCTTTACCACTAGACCAAAACCACTTGATTAAGTTATTCTATTGTTCAGGTGTTTAGATTTAGATATTGATTTTGTTTTAGCTTAATTTTTCTTTGCATTCTTAAACAATTTGTGCCTAAGGATTTGATTAATAGCTAGCAGCTTTAATGATACTCCCTCCATTTCTTAAAACGTGTCATTTGACATTTTTTCAGAAATTTAAAAAATTATATAATATATTAAAAAAAATATTTAATGTATAATTAATTAAATAAATAAAAATAAATAAAATTTTATTTTTTATTTAAAAAGTTAAAAATTATATTTAATAGATAAAGTTACATCGAAATTACAGAATGATAATTTTTTAACCAAAAATAAAAAAAAAAACTTAAAATAACATTTATTATGATACATAAAAAATAATAATTAAAAAAAGTAAATGTAGAAAAGAGTAAAGTAAAAAAAATATTAAAAAATAAAAAAAAATTGAAATCAACGTTAATAAGTTTACTCTTCCAAAACTATGAGAGAAAAAGTAACTAATTTCATACAATTTAATCTTAGTTACATAAAATATTTTTATTTAAATATAAATGGTGTTTAAGGTTCTTATACATGGATTAAGAAAATATAAACTTTCATACAATTTAATCTTAGTTACATAAAATATTAATAAATGATATTTTTTAATTAATAAAAAGAATAATATTTTGTAAGAGAAATTCCTTTAGATAACTCCTTTTAGTTGTTTTTCACAAAAATAATTTTTAAGGAAGAAAATGACCAAAATAAATTTTATTAAAGGGTAAAAAATGCATATAAATGCATTTATATCCCTAGAGTTAACTAATATAGACTAAAAATTTATAGTTAAAGGGCAAGTTTAGGGATGAAGTTTCAAATTTCAAAAAATAAAAAAATATATATTCAAATTTTCAAAATAAAAAATGCTATTTTGGTCATTTTATTTTTTGAGGGATATTATTGTGAAAAAACTTAAAAATGTCTATTTGAGACTGCCCATTTTGTAATTGATCACAAAATTCAAATAATATTAAAATTATGTCTAAAATAGTGAGAACATCAATTATGTTGTAACATTTTTTTTAAACATTACTTAATATAATACGGAGGATAATAGCTAGTGTAAGATTATTAAAAAATTATTAAATTTATTCACCCAAATTTTTAGATGAATCTAGGATTGAACTACTGCCTAGAGGCTAAAAACCAGAAAGAAAAGTGGTTTTCCAGTTATCTCTTAGTGGTAGTCTGATATGCCCGCGGTATTTGCATGAACTTTCTTTTGACTCCTCTTGCTTTTGGAACTTGTCGAAGTCGTATACCAGGAAGCAAGGTGTTGTCTCCTGCTTAAGGACCTTATATCTTCTACATGTGGGTGCAGTTGTGTGCCTGGACGCATTGGAGTCGTCGAGGGCCTGGTAGATTATTGCTAGTGGGTTACCCTCTGTTGGTAAATACTGCTCCTGGTCAAGATCATTGAATCCAATTATTTCAGAGGTCTGATTCGTGGTTAAGACCTGGAACCAGCAGGAATTCAAAACTAGTTCATGCGTTAGATTTTGTTACTGGTATTAGCACAATGTTATCCTCCCTTAGAGAAGTGTTCTGTGTTTCTAGCTGTGTGAGATTTGGATCTGGTGAGAATAAATAATTTCTTTCCTCAGTTTGATGGGGTTTTGACTCTGTTTCTGATGAATTTGATTGCTTTGGCTCGTTTCTGTTTATATTTATGATGGTTTTGCTTATTATCGTTTTTAATGGCTTATTGCTTTAGGTAATAATATTGTTCTGTTTCTGATGAGCGATGGTTTCTTTCTTATAATTTGTGAGTTGTGTATCTCGATACTGATACTGGTTTGATGGGTCTGTTAAAGTCTGTTGATGGGTTTGCTTGTTCGTTTGTTTGCGATTTATGACTTATTTCTAATGAACTTGTAAGGTCTTAACTTGTAAGGCTCCATTGATTTTGTAACTTGTAAGGTTCATTGCTTATTCTTTCTGTTTTTGTTGGTGCTTCTAAGGAAGAGTTTGTTGATTAATGACAGTGATGAGTTTGGTTCAAGGCTTGTAAGGTCTCATGAGTCATGGCTTGTTCAGATTGCTTATTCTTTATGTTTTTGTTTAATGGTTCAAGTACTCTTGTTTGATTGCTTTAGAATTTTTATGTTCATTGCTTTAGAATGTTTCTTATAGCTTGTACTATGTTTCTGTTTTATTGAATATTGATACTGGTTTATGTTACTATTTCAGATGGATAAAGATAAGAGTATAATGGGCTTGAATAATGACGATGACTACCTAACTGAGAATGATAATTCAGAACATGTTATAGATGAGAACAATCATGTGGCTGTGGACGAGTCTCTCATGAGTACATCCAAGATGGTGAAAGGTAAACACAAACATAGGAATTCTAGGTGCTGGAAAAACTTCTCCATAATAGGAGATAAGATGTTTAATGGTAAACATAAAATTGACTGCAATCACTGTAGACAACACTACTTTATAGATTTTCATAATAGTGGAACTTCTACTTTGCTTCTCTATTCGAAACACTGTTTTAAAACCCTTGGTAGTACCCCTGGAAGTAGTTCTAGGAAGATCGATCAGTTGATATTTCGAGAAATGATTGATGTCGCTATTGTTGAGCATGATCTCCCTTATTCATCTGTTGAGTATAGAAGGATTGGGGAAGCTTATCAGTATGAACATTAATGTATGAAGTTAACTATGTTTTTGGATGTTTAAAACATATGAATTTAGTATGAAGTTATATTTTTTAGTATGTTAAAGCAGAAATTTTAATTGGACATTGCGGCCAGCCTAATGGAAATGGTCCAATTTGGGTTTGGTGCAATTTGGGCTCGGTGAAATTTGGGCTTTAACCAATAATATCCAAAAAATTGATTATTCATTTAGACATGCCCATTTGGACATTGACAGCCAAATTGACATCTCTAACTGGGCATCTGGCTGTGAAAGGGTGTATGGTTTGTCATAGCAACAAATATGGTTTGTTGAGACGTATGGCTGATGATGAATGTCTGGCTCTAGTTGAGACACATGGTCTGAAAGGATTCATGGCCTGGTTCGGGAAGTATGGCCTGGAGAATGAACAAGAATTCATGGTCCGATGTAGATGCATGATCTGGATTGAGTAGTATATTTGTCGGTACGCCCCGTGGGCATGTTATCGTGGCCTGGACCCATATAGATAAACTCACAAACATGCTTCAATGGGCATGTGTTTGGTCTGAGTGATGATGATCACGTGGATTTTGGTTGTATTCTTGATTATATAAACTTTTCTAGCAGTAGAGATACATGGTCCAAAGGCTCGTGGTGTTTTCCTGGTAAGGGTGACTTGACCGCAGGTGGATCCACTGCCATTAATCATCAAGAGATTACGCATAAGTGGATTACCAAGCAAACCACCCTTTAGAAGCAAGTAGATGCTCAAAAGCTGGACTACTTTGTCGAGTGGGATCAAACTGAGCATGTTAGAGTCTCTTCTTCTGATTCTAAAGATGACACATTGCCCCTATGGTGAGGATTAATCGGAGTCGGCTAAAATTTTGATGGAGAAACCGAGAATATATAGATAGAGAATAATTTTTCTGCTCATACCCCAGCTGATCATGCTTCTCCTGCTCTGCATCTAATTGATTTTTTCGGTCTTTACCTTTCTCTCCTATAATTTTATATGTTTAAGACCTTCCATATTGGTGTTGGCATTGGTATGTCGAAGCTATGCTCGACCTTACTTCAAACTGTGACGTTAACTTGAATTTCTTGAGGACTCTTTGGCTCCATGAAATCGTGTGGATGAGTGTATAGTCAAGATCCAGGATTTTTGAAAAGGAGAATCTTGGCAAGGCTAAGGATCATTAGGATAAGGAGGTTTAACAAGAACCATAGGCCAAAAATAAGGATCCTCATGCTTGATTTTGATTGCCTTGCTTGTGCCTCTTTTATCTCATGTAATTAAGATTGTGATATTTATTGAGCTTGCAAAAGCAGTAGTGGTCTTCATGCTGGTTTCCCTTATTGCCTTTAGCATATTTCTTGCTCCTTGAGATTTTGATGTTGTAGTTTTTTGTCTTGTCTCAAGATTCTACTTTGAACTTTGGCAGGGACACCTTCGGAATGTGTCGTCCTGGTATCAGGAGATAACATAATCGGTTATTGGTACCATAGTCAATCTCTTGGACATCTTGTCGTATTATCTTTAAAGAACAGTAATGTCCCTGCCGGATCAATAAGGTTGGAACTTTCGTTGAACTCTGCCGTTGATTCTTGGCCACTCTCAACTGTGTATCACATTGCAATCTTCCCCTGGAAGTAAGTCACTATCAATGCTTGGATGACCTTGTATCTTGATTTTTCTCTGGAGCCCAGAGGATCCTGGGCATGTTCTCCCAAAATTTAAAGGTTTAGAGGCACATCCTCCTGGAACCTATATGTTCAAGGACATGATTCTTTGTAACCCTAAGGTTTTATGAATTTTTACCATGATACTTGGAGGTTGCATAGAATTTTATTCAACAACCCGACTGAGGTTGTATGGATTTTCGTCCAGGAACCCGAAGGTTTTGTGAAATTTTATCCAAGAACCTGGAGGTTGTATGGACTTTCGTCTAGAAATTAAAAGGTTGTATAGACTTTCATCAAAGAATCCGAAGGTTATATGGACTTTCGTCCAGGAATCCGTAGGTTGTATGAACTTTTGTCGAAGAACCCGGAGGTTGTATAGAATTTCGTCCATGAGCCTTGAAGTTGGAGGACACATTCCCACAGATCTCAGAGGTTTGAGACATATCATTCATTAAAACCAGAGGTTTAAGGATGTATCTTTTTAGGATCCAGAGGTCTTAGGATGTAGCTCTTTGGGACTCAGAGGTCTTAGTGTGTATCCTTTCACTGAATCTGGAGGTTTTAGGATGTAGCCATTTGGGACCAGGAGGTCTTATGGCATATCCATCATTAAAACTGGAGGTTTTAGGATGTATCCCTTTAAGACCCAAAAGTCTTAGGATGTTATATCGACCTCTACCCCCGTGAGTAAGCTACTCTTAATTGTATGCAACATTGCACTTTGCCCCCGGAGGTAAGCCAATATCCATGTCGGTTTAGATGATGCACTCTACCACTCGAAAGTAGGTCACTATCAACATCGGTTTAGACATTGCACTCTGCCACTCGGAAGTATGCCACTATCAACATCTTAAGGTGATGCACTTTACTTCCTGCAGGAAAACCATTGTCAGACTTTTATCACGTGATGGTGTGACTCTATACTGACAAGGGTGAGGCAAGCGCCAGTCTTACCGATCAGTGGTGGTGTGAATCTACCTGAGATGGTGACTCAAGCGTCAGTCTTACTGCTTTCCACGTATGGGTAAAAAGGGAATTATGGTGCTCCCGTAGTTCGGACTGTGCACATTTTGCTCCTTGTACAAAACCATGAGGTTTGCTTACAGTACTTTGCAAGTGTACTTCATGCTTCATGCATTCTATGTAGCACTTAGCGTTTTGATGCATGAATATGCACATTCTGTATGAAGGTTTCTTGCAGATATTTTGGCACATGGCATGTATGCAGGAGTTAGGTATTTTGACAACATACTCAGGCTTGCGCATGCCTGTTCTTGTTTTAATCGTATACCTTTGCATCATTTTCGTGGATATCCCACTTATATGAAAATATGTAAGGTTTGCTCGATAAACAAACTATGAGTTTGGATTCACTACTCTGCATTTGTACTTATGCTTCATGCTTTGACGCAAGAATTAGCATGTTTCGTACGATGCTTCTTGCATAAGAGTAAGCGTTAGGTCTGGGCATTTTACCCGGACCCGAAGACCCGACCCGAAAAATCTGGGTCCGGATAGGACCCGAACCGATCATTTTACCCTATTGGGTCTTGTTGGGAAGGACCCGTGGGTCTTGGACCCGATCCGACCCGAATCCGAAATTCGACGGGTACCCGAAATACCCAAAATTTTTAGTATATATACGGTATATATGGGTGTTTTAATATATTTTTGGTATTGTGAATATTTTTTTAACTTTCATATTTATATTTTCGGGTATTTTTCATGTTTTCTATTCATATTTTAGATAAAATTTTAGATTTTTTGAATATTTTAATATTTTCATGTATATTTTTATGTTTTAGGGTTTTTTTGGGCTGGACCCAAACAAAACCCAACCCGGAACCGACCCGAACTCGAATCGAATTTTTTAGTTACCCTATTGGGTCCAACTATTTAAGACCCGACCCGGACCCGACAAGACCCGAACCGAACCCGAACCAAAAATTTCAAATACCCGATTGGGTCCTAAACTCTAAGACCCGAAAAACCCGAACCCAAAATGACCCGACCCAAACCCGACCCGAAGATCCGAATGCCCAGGCCTAGTAAGCGTGTAAGCTTCTTATGCAGTACTATGCATATTATGTAATATGCTTCCTGTCTAAGAGTAAGCGTGTAAGCTTCTCAGTCAGTACTTTACATTATATGTAATATACTCCCTACCTAAGATTAGACATAAGATCAATGTGATGTTGAATATCTTGAAGAGGAGGTAACCCAACAGAAAGTTCATCTGGAAATAAATAATCAAACTCCCGTAGGAGTGATGGCGAATAAAGAAAAAATTGGACTGCACACACATAGTTCGTCTTCGAACTGAGACCTGAAGATAATCAACAAGTTTTGCCTTTGTGTGGTTTGTTGATTGTTGCTAGAGATTGTGTGGTATGTCTCAGGGGATGGTAGCAGTGTGATCTTGCGTCCATGAAACATAAACGAATTGGTGTTCGTCTTGCCATTGCGAATGACTTCTCTATCGCATTGCCAAGGTTTCCCTAGTATGATATAAGAGACATCCATGGGGGTGATATCACAATACAAAGTGTTTTCGTAAAAAGAACCGATAGAGAGGGATAATAAGGATTTTTGAGACACATATAATTTGGCGCCGGTTTTCATTTATAGTAAACGGTAAGGGTGAGGGTGATATTCTGATGATAGAGACAATTTACGAACGGTTTCTTCAGATACCACATCGCAGAGCAACCAGAATCCACCACAAAGCGACATACTTTTCCTTTAGCCGTACATGTAGAGCTAAGAAATGATGTGTGTTGCCAAGCTTCACTAGTTTTGGGAGCCATACAATTACGGTGTAGCATGAGGCAGGTTTTGGTATCATCATTAACTTGTTCTTCTTTGACATCATCAAATTGTCCATCCTCAACCTCATAAATTGATTTCCGGGTGATCTATTTATCATTAGACAACAAACCAAGACGCCCATAGGTCGGCGAGCCGTTTGTCGATGGCTGCTTTTGCCACAAGATAAACAACGAAGGGCGTTAGGTCGAGAAGGATGTGGTTTTATTGCGGCTGCGACAGGTTTGTTAGATGTGGATTGACATGTGATCCAGTTGTTGTGTTGCAGCTTGTAGATTACTTGGTGTCGGCGGTGAAAGTGGTGGTGAGTAGTCGTGATTTTCCCGACCACTAGTCGGCGCTCAAACGTGTATGTTGTTCGACTAACAATTCCCTTTGGCGAGCTTCCACGACAGAGCCCGGATCAAATTGATGGAGCATGTTCTGCAGTTGGGGACACATAACCGCAATAAAACGAGAAACTAACTGGTCTTCAGAGTCATGAACATCAACACATGTAAGCATCTGATAAAACTCTTTAGCATACTCCTCGACGGAGCTTGATTCTTGGCGTATGTTATGAAACTTTTGAAACAATAGACGCTCAAAATTATATGGAATGAAGGTTTCGCGCATATGTTTTTTAATCTTGTCCCATGAGGTTATTTTGTCTTTGCTATGACGGGTACGTGAGAGTTTTAGTTGATTCCACCATGATGCGGTGTGACCACGAAAACGAGTTGTGACGAATGGCACTCGCTTCTGTTCTGGACCGTCTTTAAACTCCATGAATACATCGACTGTGACCAACCAGCCAAGGAGATCCTTAGGTTGTGACCCCCCATGGAACTCAGATACATCGATTTTGGGACCTGTAGTCCATCGTGAATCATCGTCGTTTCTGTTTCGTCGACCGTGAAGTTGGTGATGTTGTTGATTGCCATCACCAAATGGGTTCTCCATGTCGACATTTTTCTCGTGTTCATCAAAGACAGGATTGTAGATGCGGTTTTGGCGTTGTTGCAGTGCTGCGTGTGCTGCATTTTCTGTGAAATGTCGTGAATTTTGGCATGAATTGCATCAGCCATCGTTCGTCTAGGATTATCTTGAAAATTTTCTTGGAAGTCCTCCAGAAACTGTTCCAATCGTTTGTTGGTCGAGGTGTCATTATCCTAGATCAAACCAACGAGTTGAATCGTAGTGAAAGTCGTTGATACCAACTGATAGAGCATAAATATCGATAAAGCGAACATAACGTTGAATTCTAAGAATACTTGTTAACTTAGCTTTCTTAATATTTGTTGAATTTTTAGAGAATTCCAAGAAAATAAGGATTTAAAATTTTATGCAAAAGTTCTTAACAGTTTTATAAATCAAATCAAATGTATCTTGAAACATGAAGTTAACATTAAGTAAAAAGGAAACAACATAAAAGCCAAAGTTGAAAAAGAAATTGATGCTACATCACTTTCTTGATGATTAAACCAGTTCTTATTAAAACCAAAGATAAAACTTGTAAACTAGATTAGCAGTTGGTATGGTACATATGGTTGTGCAAGTTGGTCAAACATGTGTTTGATGCTAAAACTGCTTTAATAATTTAAGGAGCAATATATTTTATAAAATGCATCTAACCTGTTGGTATTTGGTTTTAATATTTATACTAGGTGTTTTGTCCGCATGCGCGGGTTTATCATTTTACTAATATTTATTAATTTATATTTTATTAACTCAAAAATCAATATGATAACTTATTATATATGTTTTTTTAAAAAAAAATCAAACATCAAATTATATAATTACTCATTAAGGGTAATATATATATTAACCATTTTAACTTTTAATGTGAAATCTTCGTTGCAAAAAATCACTTCGCAAATAATAGTATAGATTGGAGATCTTGGATTCGAACAATCTTACATAGATTTTTGAGTTTATCCCAAAATTATTACGCTAGAAAGTTTATATGCTTTGGGGCCTAATATATTCAAATATCCAGGCAGGCACGGACACAGCATAACCAAGTAATAGCAATACACGGTTTACAATCGAGCCAAACCAAATCGATACAACAAGACACATAAACGTTTAAATCAAAGGATAGAGCACCAGCCTTTGAGTTTAGACGCAGCTGCTTGGTCAAGGAACCAGACCACTTCAACATCCGCGGTTAGTCTACCGGCTGGTACATCTTTGGTATGATCAAGAGCAGCCGCAACCGAATCAGCTTGTTCTTCATCACATACGGCCATAACATTGTACGAAGCACAATTGATAACCGGTAGAGTAAAAGTGATCCTTTTTGGTGGGGGTTTAGGTGAATCGGTAATAAATGTAACCCATTTCACTTTCTCATTGATATGATCATGCCCTGGGAACAAAGACGCCATGTGACGGTCTGGTACGTGAGAGTTTTAGTTGATTCCACCATGATGCGGTGTGACCACGAAAACGAGTTGTGACGAATGGCACTCGCTTCTGTTCTGGACCGTCTTTAAACTCCATGAATACATCGACTGTGACCAACCAGCCAAGGAGCTCCTTAGGTTGTGACCCCCCATGGAACTCAGATACATCGATTTTGAGACTTGTAGTCCATCGTGAATCATCGTCGTTTCTGTTTCGTCGACCGTGAAGTTGGTGATGTTGTTGATTGCCATCACCAAATGGGTTCTCCATGTCGACATCTTTCTCGTGTTCATCAAAGACAGGATTGTAGATGCGGTTTTGGCGTTGTTGCAGTGTTGCGTGTGCTGCATTTTCTGTGAAATGTCTTGAATTTTGGCATGAATTGCATCAGCCATCGTTCGTCTAGGATTATCTTGAAATTTTTCTTGGAAGTCCTCCAGAAACTGTTCCAATCGTTTGTTGGTCGAGGTGTCATTATCCTAGATCAAACCAACGAGTTGAATCGTAGTGAAAGTCGTTGATACCAACTGATAGAACATAAATATCGATAAAGCGAACATAACGTTGAATTCTAAGAATACTTGTTAACTTAGCTTTCTTAATATTTGTTGAATTTTTAGAGAATTCCAAGAAAATAAGGATTTAAAATTTTATGCAAAAGTTCTTAACAGTTTTATAAATCAAATCAAATGTATCTTGAAACATGAAGTTAACATTAAGTAAAAAGGAAACAACATAAAAGCCAAAGTTGAAAAAGAAATTGATGCTACATCACTTTCTTGATGATTAAACCAGTTCTTATTAAAACCAAAGATAAAACTTGTAAACTAGATTAGCAGTTGGTATGGTACATATGGTTGTGCAAGTTGGTCAAACATGTGTTTGATGCTAAAACTGCTTTAATAATTTAAGGAGCAATATATTTTATAAAATGCATCTAACCTGTTGGTATTTGGTTTTAATATTTATACTAGGTGTTTTGTCCGCATGCGCGGGTTTATCATTTTACTAATATTTATTAATTTATATTTTATTAACTCAAAAATCAATATGATAACTTATTATATATGTTTTTTTAAAAAAAAATCAAACATCAAATTATATAATTACTCATTAAGGGTAATATATATATTAACCATTTTAACTTTTAATGTGAAATCTTCGTTGCAAAAAATCACTTCGCAAATAATAGTATAGATTGGAGGTCTTGGATTCGAACAATCTTACATAGATTTTTGAGTTTATCCCAAAATTATTACGCTAGAAGTTTACATGCTTTGGGGCCTAATATATTCAAATATCCAGGCAGGCACGGACACAGCATAACCAAGTAATAGCAATACACGGTTTACAATCGAGCCAAACCAAATCGATACAACAAGACACATAAACGTTTAAATCAAAGGATAGAGCACCAGCCTTTGAGTTTAGACGCAGCTGCTTGGTCAAGGAACCAGACCACTTCAACATCCGCGGTTAGTCTACCGGCTGGTACATCTTTGGTATGATCAAGAGCAGCCGCAACCGAATCAGCTTGTTCTTCATCACATACGGCCATAACATTGTACGAAGCACAATTGATAACCGGTAGAGTAAAAGTGATCCTTTTTGGTGGGGGTTTAGGTGAATCGGTAATAAATGTAACCCATTTCACTTTCTCATTGATATGATCATGCCCTGGGAACAAAGACGCCATGTGACGGTCTGGTACGTGAGAGTTTTAGTTGATTCCACCATGATGCGGTGTGACCACGAAAACGAGTTGTGACGAATGGCACTCGCTTCTGTTCTGGACCGTCTTTAAACTCCATGAATACATCGACTGTGACCAACCAGCCAAGGAGCTCCTTAGGTTGTGACCCCCCATGGAACTC